>PYXC01001446.1:737500-780000 GCA_015244755.2 Tenualosa ilisha | reverse complement strand
TGCTGTGAATAGCACTACACTACACCCACACTCACTATGCTGTGAATAGCACTACACTACACCACACTCACTATGCTGTGAATAGCACTACACTACACCTACACTCACTATGCTGTGAATAGCACTACACTACACTCACTATGCTGTGAATAGCACTACACTACACTCACTATGCTGTGAATAGCACTACACTACACTACACTCACTATGCTGTGAATAGCACTACACTACACTCACTATGCTGTGAATAGCACTACACTACACTCACTATGCTGTGAATAGCACTACACTACACTCACTATGCTGTTTGCTTTCAAATGATGTTCACCTTGGTTTCGCCCCATCATCGTTGTTCCCATGACCAAACACCTCAAATGTCTACACACAATTTGTTTCCTTAGTCTCATGTCAAAGTCAATGTGTTTGCTTCCACTCATTCCTGTAGTGTGGGGGCAAAATGGAGTTTAACTATTAATGACACACACACACACACACACACACACACACACACATGCATGCAGATGCACGCACGCACGCACACACTCACACACACAGGTAAGAGACGTGTCATTTACTGCAACAATCAGACGGTGCCATATATGAATCACCAGTGATTATTCTTCTTCATTATTTTTCTGGCTTTTAGCTTGTTTTGACTGAGAGGCCCGTGAGTCAAGTTCACTAAAGGAAATTAATGGTGTTCTTTAATCCTCATCAACAATTTTTGTTTTTTTCCCATCTAAAATCACCAGCAGATGGAAGCTTTCTGAACTAGATTAATTAAAGGCAGTGATCTAAAGTACTACTACCTGTGCAACCAGAAATATGTTTATTCAAATTCCACATCTGTACCATTAGAGGCTTGAAATGTAGCATTTACTCTTGTTAAGCAAAGAGTACATGTCCTCATTCAAACCCTCTAGATATTCACTTTGGCAGCATTTATATGTATATGGCCTTCTACACGCATGGAGAAATTATGTTTTTTGAAGTCCACTTACTACGTTCCTTCCCCCCCTCACCTCTCCACAAATCACTCCCTCTTTCCCCCAGAAATTCATGTTGCTTCCATAAATGTAAATGGCACTAAAGAATATCAATTTAGTTGATAGTTAACAAATGTAAGTTGCTTTGGATAAAAGTGTCTGCTAAATGCATAAATGCTGGAATGTTCTATCCAGGTCAACACATAACTCTGATTTGAGAGTCATTTGAATTGACCCTGAAGGGCTGCTCGATGACTGTGCTATATTTTGCTTCTGTGTGTGTGTGTGTGTGTGTGTGTGTGTGTGTGCGTGCGCGTGCGTGTGTGTGTATGTGTGTGTGCGCATGTGTGCATGTGAGAATACGTGCGCGCGTTCACATGCGTGTCCTGAGGGGAAACAGCTGTGCAACTGAAAGGTCAACAAAAGACATTGACCACAACTCAAAGGTTACCGAGGTGTCAATCAGGGCTCCAGGCATTAGATAACCTTCGCATAGGACACTGAGCACTGCAGTCTGAGGTAGACTGTAAGTCTCACACTGTAAGTCAGAGCAATGGATGCACTTCAACTGTGGTCGTCATCACACAACTCTACAATATGTAGTAGTGCATTGATCTGGTTTGAGATCTATGTAGGGGAGACATGGGGAAGAGGCAACAGAAACACTGATACCTCTGATACTGATACTGACATCACCTACTAGGAAGTATTTTACGTAGTTTAAGGTTTTCATGCCCTCCTCCACCTGACCCCATTAAAGTGTCCTTGAGCAATATACTGAGCCCCAAATTGCTCCCGGTGGCAGGTTGGTACCTTGCATGGCAGGCTCATGGCAGTGTGTGCATGAGTGAATGTGAGGCATACATTGTATAGCACTTTGAGTGCTCATAGGAGTAGAACAGCGCTATATAAATGTAGTCCATTTACCATAATTCAGTTTTGGCCGTAATACAATCTAACCAGCTGTGCACTACCAGCTTTGTAACTGTCTTTGTAACACCAGCTTGTGTTTTACAACTATCAGTAACACATGCCAATGACATTCCTCAACTGAAAAGCCACTTGTAATGTAATAATACAGAATAGCTAAGCTATAACAATGACAAACTTTAGGGACTCCTTGATGTCATTCAGGCTGCTGGTCCTGGTTCAGGGGCTAAATGACTAAAGACCTGACAGAAAGAGCCAGACAGGACCATTAAGAAAATAAAAGAATGTGGGTTCAGTCAAATTTGAAATGTCTCAGTCTTTCAATTATTCCTTTTCTAGGGGCGTCTCATATCGTTTTTGATGGGTGTCTCTGGTCTCACTGTCTCTTTCTCATCTTTCCATCCTCAGGTGAGTCACTGCAGTTATGTGAATTGAGATGAGAGATCATATGTATTATAAATGATATTTTGTCTTCACGTGTTCACACTTGCAGCGGCTGTCCTTCTGTCTTTTTTGAGCCCAGGACTTCAGGACTGTACATATTTACAAGTATAATAAGCTGACCTATTGACACCAGACCGCCACACTCAATGGTATGGAAGTTATTCATCTGTATGTTTTCATCTATAGAGATGCTCTCTCTCTCTCTGTTTCTCTCTCTCTCCTCCACTGGCACATGTATCTAATCCTTCTTTCAAGACTATATTGAGGTCACAGTCATTCCTTCACACATTCATTCCATTTAAAGAAAAGTTTAGCCATACATAAAACCAGACAAACACAAAATTGAAAGGCCATGTGGATTATACAAACTGAGGGGTGTGTTGGGTGTGTGGGGGTGTGCGTGGGTGGGTGGGGGTGGGGGGGGGGGGGGGGGGTTGGGGGGTTGCAGAGAATTATGAATACACCTGCAAACAAAAAACTTTAAATTCACACCACATGTTCATGTGTAGCCACTTTGACATTTCCAACTCATGCATTAAGTGTGCGGCAGATTCATGGCTAATGTACTCTCTGCGTCTGGACTCCGCGGGAACAAATGACCTGATGCATTTATCAGCCGATGAAATGATAGGCCCCATACAGGGCGTGTGGCTTCCCTCAACAATAGAGGGAGTCAGGGGTCTCTCTGCATGTCCATCAGATGTCTGCCACCACCAAGGGAAGTGGGCACATCTCCAGCCTCTACAGTTCAGCTCACTGACACCATGTTTTCAGCGCTGACATTTACAGCATGGTCTATACAATCTCAAACAAGCACATTTTTGTCTGTTTTCTTTTTTTGAAAAAAGAAGGTCAGCTGATTGGAAATGCAACTTTTAAATCGCGTGGAGTGTAAGAGATGGTCTTGCCGTTGGTTTCCATGCCAACCCAACCAACAATTTGTCTTGTCTTTGGTCTTGTGCTCAACAGATGATCAGAATCTATTCATTTGCAGGGAGATGCTGATGGATCATTCAAATTCAAGTCTCCAGATTCACAGAGCTGTGTTTCATCAGCCCTGTCATTTTAATATACAGCATATCAAAGGCTTAGATGATGCACAGACTTGAGCAATAGAATAAATGGCAGTCAAATTAGCCTTTTATTGCTCTTGTGTTGCCCCACCCCCCTTGATTTCTTCTGAATAGCATGGTTGATTGCCTTTCATCTAACTAGGACTAAGGTCTCAAAGGGCTGTAAGATCCATGGGCAATTCATAATACTTCTTAACATGAAACTACCTATGGAGTAAGACAACTACATGCAATTGTGTAAAGCAATCACCAAAAAAAAATACTCCTCCATCATTAGCCATTACTAAAGGGCTGCAAGGTATCTTGATGAAGTTGGTGATTTGGTGGTTGATGAAGTCATTATAGGATGAGGTCATTTTTGAGGAGTGAATGCACACACACACACACACACACACACACACGGCTCCTGACTTCACTCTCTGCATCTCATTCATTTCATATTCCCAATGCTCCATGGAAGTCGGGACTCTGAGGACTTCAATCGCTTACGCATACACTCACACACACACACACACACACATACGCACACACACACACACACACACACACACGTACATACTCGTGTATGCATACACATACACACACACACAGACACACACACACACACACAAAGAGAATTATTTACACATCAGGGACATCAGTTCAGTCTACTCTCACTTATTGAAGACACCCTCTGCATTGGGATATAAATAATGTAATTTCATGAACTCCAAGTAGAAACTGGGAGTTTTGTTGGAAAGGATAACATTTGCATACTTCTATTTTAACTGACAAAAAAGTTCAGCAAATAAAGGGACTTTTCCGAGGGCAGGTGTTCGGTGAGTTTTAGCTGCCAGTGTAATTTCAGCCACTCAGTGACTTGGCTAATATAGAGAGAAGAGCAACTTCAGAGATGGAGAAGTAGAATATTGTTTCTCTGCTTTGCTCTCTCTATTTGTTTTCCTTTCCTTTAACCTGTGCTAGCAGCTCTAACACCCAATAAAATTACACAATTGAGCACAAACTCTCTCTCTCTCTCTCTCTCGCTCTCTCTCTCCCTCTCTCTCTCTCTGTCTCTGAGCGCATGTGCGGAGCCGGAGTGCTGTGAGTGAGTGTGAGGAAGCCGTGGTGCCGGGAACAAGTGTTCTGTTTAAATCTCTATTTATCACTTTGATATCTTTTTTTCTTTTCTTTCTATCTACCTATTTCTCTTTCTATCCACCTATTTCTCATTTCAATCTGTGCTGAACGTCTCAAACATTCTAGTTGGTTGACTTTTGTTGTAGCAAACAGGGGGTTTTCCCCAAAGCAACTGCCTCTACTCCTAGTTGGGCTGGAACTATGGCAGAGGACTTTGGAAAACTTACTCGGAGTCATGCTGTTAAAATAGCATCGACAGCCAGTGTTGAAGATGTAGTTTGGCTGCAAGTCGTTGGTCATGAGAGCAGTTTATAAAGAAACCGAACTTTATGCGTGAGGGTAGCTTCACTGATCAAGAGGGTTATATCTCGGGAAAATTCTTGTGAAGCTCAATGTCTTACTGAATGCCAAGGATGATTAATTTTGAACTTTTATTTTTACATCCACATTGGTGGCTAATAGTACAGGCTTATATATATTTTTCTTTTCTCTTTCTAATAATGGGAGAAATTCGTGTTGCTTCCATATATGTAAATGGCACTAGAGAACGAAGTAAGAGAGTCGTTGTTTTTGAGACTATCAGACAAAATAGTTTTGATGTAGATTTCAAATGCAGCTGTCTGGGCTCAGGAGTTTGAGGGTCTGTCCATTCTGAGTCATGGTACGTCAAATAGCGGTGGGGTTGTTATTCCAATCACTTATCATGTTGATGAATGGAGACGACTCCTTGAAATTATAAATTCAAATGATCTGTTCTTTATTATGTTCTGAGTCTGTTAAGCCAAAAAGTGCCTGTGGACACTTTAACATGAATTTGTTGGCCGATTTTAGAAAAGTCTTCCTTTTTTATGGAAGACATTTAGAAACACAAAACAATGTTACAAGTCTCTGCAGCAATGGTGGGATTGTGCTAAAATACAAACTAAAACAAAACAAAACAAAATAAAACAAAATAAAACAACTCTACCAGGAGTATACGGTCAATGTCACAAAGAGCACAACACTTTCTATGAAAAACAGGAGGAGGAGATAATTGAGCTTTAAAATTGGGCAGAACAAACTGGTAATCAGGCATCTACTGAAATCCTCAAACCTTGGGTGATTTTTTAGGGTTGAGGGCACAGGGAGCTCTGGTCAGGTCCCGCTTACAAAGTGTGGAGTTGATGGATGTATCATCATTTTTTTTTTTTTTTACCTGGAATGTAAGAATGGTCGGAGGAAGTTTATTCATGCCTTGAGGTCTGAGGATGGGAGAATCTTATCTGATTCTACAGAAATTCGTGAAAGAGCAGTTAATTTCTATAAGGAGTTCTACAACAAGAAATTTCACAAGATCAGGCGACTGACAAGGTTTTTCTTTTTGATCTACCCTAGGTATCCAAAGAGCCAAATGTGGCTCTTGGAAGGGTGTTGACCCTAGAGGAGCTGGAGAGAGCCCTCCAGAGTATGGAGAGTGGTAAAGCACCTGGAGTGGATGGCCTGCCAGTTGTCTTTTATAAGTCTTTTTGGCCTGAGCTGGGCGCAGATGTGCTTGCTGTTCTGAGTTACAGTATGACCAGGGGAAAGCTACCACTGAGCTGTCGTAGAGCCTAAAAAGGGTGATCTAATGGATATAAAATCATGGAGACCCGTGTCAGTCCTCTGCTCTGAATATAAACTGCTCTCTAAAGTTTTAGCAAATAGGCTGGGGAAGGTTTTGGAGTAGGTAATTTACCCTGACCAGACCTACTGCATGTGAGGCATCTCCTTCATTAGAGATGTGTTTCTTATCAGCCAACTTTTTTACCTTAATTTTGGTGTGGTCTCAATTGACCAAGAAAAGGCTTTTGATAGGGTTGAGCATAGTTACTTGTGGAATACCTTGTCAGCCTTTGGTTTTAGCCCAATTTTTATTCATGTGATTTAAGCCTTGTATTGTGACATTGAAAGTATGCTTAAGGTTAAAGGTAATGTGCTCCTTTTAAAGTGTACAGAGGTGTTCGTCAAGGATGTCCTTTGTCAGGTATGTTATACAGTTTGGCCATAGAGCCTCTATTAGTAAGGTCGAGGAGGGACATTGTGGGGGTGAAAGTCCCTAATTGTGATAGTTTTTAAATTGTCTGCGTATGCTGATGATGTGGCAGTCCTTGTTAACGGTCAGGGAGATGTTGATACACTGTAAAAAACCTGTGATGCTTTTGAAGCTGTGTCATCTGCAAATGTAAATTGGGCAAAAATCATGGCTTTGAGCAAATGGGTCAATGATGAACCTTTTCTTCCTGACGGTTTATCTTGGAACAGGGGTGGTAATGGGTGAAGTGAAGATGTTCATCTTAATTACACTGTAATTGCCATTATGACATCCTCCACAAACAGTATAATAATATATATTTGGATCCTGTGAGGAAAATTCAGTGTCTGCATTTATACCTATTGTGAATTAGTGAAACACGCACAGCACACAGTGACGTGAAGCAGACAATAACCCAGAGCAGTGCTACAGCGGAGCAGTACACACACACACACACACACACACACACATGTCCCATGCCCCATCCACCGACTCACCAGCATACCTCTCCAAAGACATACACGCGCACACACACACACACACACACACACACACACACACACACACACACACACACACACACACACACACCTTCCCAGTCAGTAGATAAAAGGCATTTTCCCCATTAAAGCACAAGAGGACAAGCTGATGGACACAGATGGCCTGTCTGTCTGGTCTCCATCAGGGCCTCATGTTCAGCAGGCAGCACTGAGAGGTCTTGTGGATTTCAGCAGCAACTGCAGGAGCACACTGACAGGCAGACAGGCAGACAATAAGCCAGACGGACAGACATACCTCCTCATCCTCCACCACTTCCTCTCCCTGCCCCCCATGACAGACAGACAGTCAGACAGACAGAGCATTTGGGGGAAAAAGCAGAGGTCAGAATGAATAGAGCACTACCTTATTACCTCTGCATCCCTCATCCCTGTTTCACCCCCTCCACCTCTCTCCCTGCCCTCTCCTCCCCCTCCTGCAGGGCTGGAGGGCTGTGCCGAGAGGAGCTGGGGCCTGTCCATCTTTCTTTTCCACTGTCTTTCTATCCCTCTGTCTTCTATCCTGATGAGAGGGCAGTGGAGGGCTCCCAAACTCCTACAGATGTTCACATACCCCCTTAGTTGCATACCGACACTCAGACAGACTCACACACCTCCTCAGATGCTTACTGACACTCAGAAAGACTCACACACCTCCTCAGATGCTTATGGATACTCAGACTCACACACCTCCTCAGATGCTTATGGATACTCAGACTCACACACCTCCTCAGATGCTTACAGATACTCAGACTCACACACCTCCTCAGATGCTTACGGATACTCAGACTCACGCACCTCCTCAGATGCTTATGGATACTCAGACTCACACACCTCCTCAGATGCTTACTGACAGACAGACTCACACACCTCCTCAGATACTTACTGACACTCAGAAAGACTCACATACCTCCTCAGATGCTTACGGATACTCAGACTCACACAACACCTCAGATGCTCACAGATATTCAGACTCACACACCTCCTCAGATGCTTACTGACATACAGAAAGACTCACACACCTCCTCAGATGCTTACTGACACTCAGAAAGACTCAGACACAACCTCAGGTGCTTAGGGACTGCCCTTGCAGTTTGCTCATGTGAATATTACTGCCAGAGCCTATTCCACACACAACCTGCCTCAAGTCAGACACATCCTTCAATTCTGTTTATTGCCTTATGCAAAGAGATTTCTGAATGCAGCAGCAATGAGCTGATTTGCCTGTGGGACTGTTTGGATGAAAGGGTTGTGGTGTGAGCACTGCACTGACTCATTTGGGCCAAACAGGATGGACTGTATGCCTCTATTTCAGTGATAATGACCTTGTGAGAACTGGGTAAAGCTTGTGAGACAGGAATAATGATTGTTTACATTAGTTTTGGGTTACAGTAATTTCCCAAATATAAGCTGCACATTGTATAAACTACAGGGCAGTTCTTTAGACAAATTTAATAAGAAAAAATGTGTTTTAACTGCTAAATGTGTATCAACAACAACGCCCATGGATTAATCTCAGTTTATTGTTAAACACTGCTTATAATAAATTAGTCAGATAATGATGTAATAAGACTTGAGGAAAAGATTTGTGTTCCCATGTCAAATGCGGTGCCTCTATTTCCTCCGCAAGAATTCCCTCACCCATCATGTACACTTCCTACCGGGGTAGGAGATTGAGAGCATTATTGAGAGCATTCTCACCAGCTGCATCACTGTGTGGGGTGGGAGCTGCACTGACTACAACAGGAAAACCCTGCAGCGCATAGCAAACACAGCTGGAAAGATTATTGGTGCCCCACTCTCCTCCCTGCATTTCACATACAACACTCGACTCATCTGAAAAGTGACCATGATTGTGAGTGATGCCAGCTACCCAGCACAGTCCCTTCAGCCTCCTGTCCTCTGGGAGGAGAAATAGGAGCCTTTGTGCCTGTTCCACCAGACTAGCAAACAGCTTTATCTACCAGGCTGTCAGGAAACTGAACTCTCTCCCCTCTTCCACACACTCACACAAAAAATGTCTGTATGTCTGGTGCCTGTGGAAAAATTCACAATAAAGCTGACTTTGGCTTATCACTTCCCCATGCATTAACCTCTCTGAAGAAATATTATAAAATCACTGCATTTACCTTAATCAATGGTACTTCCTTGGTGTGTGTGTGTGTATGAATTGTGAATGCATTTTGTTGCTTAATAGCATATATTATATTATAAAAATAGTATCAATAGTTCAATAATACTTATGATTCCCTCCCCCCCCCCAAAAAGAAATCATAAGAAAAACATAACATTACATTACATTAAGTAAGAACTTCAATTCACCATGCATCACGAGGCTTATATTGTGTGTCTGAGGGCTAATTCTACCATCCTCACAGTGGCAGCACTGTGACTCCCAGAGTTCTCTCTCCTCTGTCATCAGAGAGACATGTCATCTTTCCCAGCATGGCGTCTCAATGGCCAGACCCCCTGATAAGCCCAAATGAAACGAAAAGTTGATGAGCGGCTCTATGATCCGCCACCATTCAAAGCGAGGAGGGCGGTCCAAGATAATGGGCTAAACTCTTCTTGAACCCAATCAGAATGTGCCCCGGGGCACTCTGGGAATAGACGGATTCTCCCAAAAGAAGTGTCCCTGCATCGCATCCCGATTTTCTTGTGACTTTCCATTAACCTTTGCTATTGCAGCGGCCTAGCCCACCGCTAGGGAAACGCCTGGTAATGTAGAAGACATAAATTGAAAAGGTGGAGGACAACTCTCTGAAGCAATCTAGTTGCTGCTGCTGGCTTGTAAAATTGTGTTTGTCTGCAATGCCACAATAGCAAAGTCTTGAAGAGGGGACATTCTCATTATTAGGATAGGCATCTCATTTTCGAGGGGGTCAGTTTCACTCGATACAGAGCACCTCTGAGGTCATTAGGCAAATTGTCAAATATCTGTATTCTCATAAAAAAGCCTCTGCCACATTTGACAGTGGCAGTGGCTCTGTGTGTGTGTGTGTGTGTGTGTGTGTGTGTAAGTGAGCACATGTGTGCGCATGTGTGTGTGTATGTGAGAGGACAAACTTCTTTCTAGGTCAGAGATAACATTTCTTAGAACCCAATCTCAGGATAATGTGGGAGTTCATTTCAGGGACACTATAGCAGGCAACATCCACTAGCTCATGATTGTGTGTGTGTGTGTGTCTGTGTATTCTAGCTGGAGCATAGTATAATTACAATGTATACAGATATATTCCACACACATAAAACACACAAACACAACCACAGACACACACTCATTCACACATACACAGACAGTAACTGGTGGCTGATGGCCTTCCATTGTCTGTCTGTCTTTGGCTGTCTGTCAGACAAAGTGGTTGTTCAGATCAGTAGTGGTGGTGGTGACCTTTGAGTGTGTGTGTGTGAGCAAGACAGCTTCTCAGAGTCAGAGGAAGAAGGAGGAAGAGAGTTCATATTACCACTTATCCCTCTCTCTCTCTGGCTCTTCTCCTCTGTACTCTTCTTTATATTGTGCTCTCAGCGTTAATATACTGTATATCTTTCCTAATTAACTTTATTCCTCTTTTTCTCTAAGCCTTTCTCTACTTCTCTTTCTGCCTATTACTACTCCCTCCCTCTCTCCCTTCCTCTCTCTTTCTCTTTTTCTCTGCTCTCTCATTCAGTTCGTTGTTATAAGAGGGTGATGTGGAGGAGGGGGGAAGTAGATGGATAGATAAACACTTAAGCAAAAGGCCCCATCTCACAGCACTGTGATTGCATTCTCGGACTACACAAAGCCACGCTACACCATCACACCCAATGCCACACATCTATCATCCACACAAAATGACCCATATTACTCCTCCTTTCTCTATTCATCACTCCATTATTCTCTCCTCTTCTCCTCCTGCATTCATCCTCTCTCCATCACTCACTTTCCTCACTCTCTCAGTCTGGCCAATCACCCTCATGTTTATTTCATGCTATCAGGCCATGCTATCTCTGTTTGCCAGGCAATTTTGCTACAGTTTGCTGAAAGGCTGAATGGTAAGTCTACATGCTGCATGCTGACTGAAGGAAATTGTTAAATATGACAATATTGCATGTTTGCATGTCAAAACATTATTATCTTTCTCTCCTTATAAATGTGTATCGTCCTCTCTCTCTCCTCCCTGCCTCTCCCTCTCTCTCTCCTGTTGGTGCATAAAATATGCAGACTTTAATGGAGTTTTCGGGGAGTTTGGAATGTGAATGCGCTTCCATGGGAAACGCCAGCGTTGCACTCCAGAGTTTGTCTAACTGATTGAAAATCCACATCATGCAGGGCTGCCTGAAAAGTAGTTGCATGCAAATCAGGACCCTGTCTGCAGGAGAGTCAAAAAGTGACACCATGTGTATACATAGTGTTTGTGTGTGTGTGTGTGTGTGTGTGTGTGTGTGTGTGTGTGTGTGTGTGTGTGTGTGTGTGTGTGTGTGTGTAAGAGAGAGAGAGAGTGGGACAGAAAGAGAGAGGGAGGAGAAATAGAAATAAAAGAAAACCATTGTGAAAGCCAACTGGCAGTGAAAGCAAAATGTGACAAAGGACTGAAAACAACTGGGAGAGGCAGAGCGAGAAACGAAGAAGAGGATGAGGAGGAAAGAGGCAGCTGTTTGCACCTCCACAGGTTTAGTCACATTCCAGAATGTGATCAGCATACAGATATTATACACAGAAAAAGGGGTCTGGAGTGTGTGTTTGAGGGTAAGATGATTTTCTGTATTGACATTATGGCACAAAGCCTTGCGTTTCCCTCAGACTCCAGCAACTGGATTCACTATACTTAGTGTTTTCTCTCCTCAGTGCATACACCCTGAAGGCTAATTCCTACCCAATGTCACTTGTGTGCTACATGAGCTGTCCATGGTCCTGAATACTTGTCATGGCATCTCTCCCTATTATGGAGCTCTCCATGGTTCCGGAGCAGATTGACATTCTATTGTACATAATGTGTGAGCCACTAGGTTTTTGCTAGATCACTTCCTGACATCTTCCACCCATGTTAGCAGGATGTGGTAGCGTTCAGTTAATTCAATTTTATTTCCAGCTTTGGGTGTTTCATATCTTATTCTGGGGTCGGGCCCACAAGGCTAAATGAAATTAAAAAGTGTTCTCATCTATAATCCTCTGTGCTCAACAAAACGAATGATAATTAAATGTTCTTTTTTTAGAAAACGCGCCTACCTATAGCACCTCTGTCTCTGCTTACTACTGTCTTGAATTGAAGTATTAAATTAAAACTTGGCAAGTGTTTCAGTCTAAGGTGAGAACAGCTAAATAAAATGTCTAGGTGCAATATTAAAAAGCCTTTTGATGTTACTTTTTGATTAAAGTACAGATTGTTCAAGGGCTGCTTTGCTTTGTCACCAGAACATCCATAAAAGAACAGGCCCAGAGGCTGTGGATTTTATATAAAAGGAGATCACATTGAATCATCTAATAGGTCTACCGTCATCTTTGGATGACAATGTATTTTAAATCTTCATGGTTTGTCTATTATGAAGCCTCACAAAAGGGCACATTTAAAGGAACAAGCTGCCTTTTGGGGAAATATCTTATATTCCACCTCCCCCTGGGTTAAACAGTAGAGTTTTACTTCAGTTCATCCAGCCATTGGTAGCACTTTTAGCTCCAGTCTAGCATAGATCACTGAATCTGATTAGACCATTAGCATCTTGCTCAAAAGTGACTAAGTATTTCTGTATTTTTCCGATTTTAAGCTTGACTCTTCTGTAGTTACAAAGTGTATTAAGGACAATGGAAAATTAAACATAGTGATTTTCCAAGCCAATATGATATGGAACTAGACTCTAAATCTGGCGTAATGATCAAGGAAATTTGCAACCACATCTGAAAATAAAATAGTCCCTTCATGTCTCCAATTTAAGTACTGCAAGCCACTGATCTCATGGTACGGTAGCAGTTCCTTAATTATTATGCAATTATTATTATTATTAACGAGAGTATAGTTCCATGTCATATCAGCCTAGAAAATCTCTGTTGTATTTTCCTTCGGTGACTCTGTAACTTTGTAACTAAAGACGAGTTTTTAAAGTAGAAGTTTTGAATAGAAAAAATACCAGAACTTTCTGTCAATTTGGAGCAAGGTGCTAATGAGCGAGATGCTAATGGTCTGATCCAGAGGTGGCAAAACTACGAACCAGGGTCCAATTGCAGCCCTCTGCTCTCTTTCATATGCCATTCTATGAAGTCAAATGATGTGGCCCATTGTTACATTAATCTAATAGTATATATCTGTCGCATATCACAGTTTCAATACTGATTTGACAAGTTTGTCAATATTATCATCAAACAGTGTAGGTGTAGGCAGCATGTGGGGCTCCTGATCTAAAAGACAGTGTCTCTTTTACTTGAAACTGGTGCTCTTCATTTTACCTTGGCCCTGGGCAGCTTAGATTTTTCAATTTGTGGCCTGCAAACAGCAAAGTTTGGACACCCCTGGTCTAATCAGATTCAATGATCTATGCTAGGCTGGAGATAAAAGTGTTACTGTCAGACTGAGAGAATGGCTGGGTGAACTGGAGAGGTAAAACTCAATTGTTTAACTTAAAGGAAGGTGGAAAAGGAGCAGCTTTCCCTAAATGTGCTGTGTTCCTTTGAGGCTATACTTGATAATGTACTTAGGTGAACAACTCACTCACCTTTTCCATAAAGGTGCTGTGTTCCTTTAAAGGCCATACTTGATAATCTACTTAGGTGAACAACTCACTCACTTTTTTTGTCAGTACAGTCTGCCCAAAATCCAATTCCACATCTATATTTATATATCTATATGTATACGGTGTATGTATCTTAATATGTGATGAATGATCTAGGCTATATAAAAACGAAGAAAAAAACATGATTATGTGATTTAAAAAGTAATGTGAATTCATAGCATCAAGAAAAGCATCATTTATATTAACTCATCAAGCACAATGACAATTTTAAATAACCATGTTTATGATTGAGAAAGTGCAGATTTTTTATGATGTAGCCTAATAATTTCAGGTCAAGGTGAGAGAAATGAAATCAGGTATTTTGTATGTGTGCACTGTCACCTCACTAGTTCAATGAGATTCCCATGACAGACATTCAGTCTGACAAAAAAGCAAGCAAAAGTCTCCTTGAAAGCGTCTCCTACACTTTGATTTCCCCACTCCCCGTCCCTTTTCCATTCTCACTCTTCTTTTCTTCACCTTCTCTCCAATCTCTGCCCTCCACAGGAGGGAGGGAGGAAGGTTGATATCAGGCACATCACTGCTGTTGCTTCTCCTCTCACCAACTTGAATGAGGATCGTGTTCAAAGACCTGTGACATTTATTAAAATCCCCCACCTGTGCTTCCTGTTGCACAAACCCAGCAATCCCTGACACCAAGCATTCAGGTAGAGTCCTTATCTAGGGAGTTTTTGAGACCCATCACTCAAAAGCAATTTTGTTGTCCTTAGTTTTTTTTTTTGTTTATGTTACATAATTGGCCCTCATGACTCCTTCCCCAGTGGTGTGTCAGGAAAGTGCAGTCTTTTATTAGAGAGGAACTTTTTCATATGACAGAACAAGGAAAGTACATCAAGAGCATAAACTAACACCTGGACTCAAAAAAAAGTTGTTTTGAAAACTTTCAAATTTTGCAAGCTGGTAGAATGACCTATCATAAGGAGACACAACAATTTTCTCACTCGTCCCTTTAAAACCCTCTCCATGAATGAATTATTTAAAAAACTCAGGTGGATTTTTTTTTATGCTTTTTAAACTCCGGGGTACTCCCAGAGCTGCAGGCTTAAAAAAGCTTTAATCAAAATACAACCCCTCATGTGCAGTGTTCACTACAGTGGATACCTTTTTTGACTATTTTAATGCATTTTGTCCACTACAGTGGACAGTTGCACCTGTTACATTTGTGCTCAAACAAAAGAAAGTAAAAATGTTTTGTTGATGAAAGGATGGTTAAGTATGCTTCATAAATAAGCTAATCAGAAAATACTTCTTCTAAAAAAATATTAAAGAATAAATATAATTAAGAGATATTCTAGAATTAGTTTAATATGTACTCTTTTATCCGCCATTTTGGATTTGTGATGTAATATCTCATGGTAAGAAATAATAATAAAGGCAATGGTCAAACAACAAAAAAGTACAGGTTTAGGAGTACCCCCTATATTAGTTTGGAGTTAATGTTGCAAATCATATGGTTTAAAATAGCGTTTGAACATCTGTCCACTGTAGTGGACACCATGCATGAAGTGGCACAGTGTAGTTCTGTTCCATTATAACAATGGCCTTAATCTCACTCTGATGCCACACAGACTTGTAAAAATCATGGGATGTGATATTGCCAACATGCACCCAGTTAGCCTCGTATTGCACTTACACTGTAATGTTGTTGGAGGTAGAGGAACACCTTTGTAGTTGTAGTAGGGGTAAAAACTACTCATGTGTCTTACTGGGAGGGACTGTCTCTGCCTCTGCTGTTGCCCCGTGGCCAATGACCATGCCTGCAGTAGTGTTGGGTTGCCATGCACCATACCTTAGTAATGCTTCTACAGCCTAGTGACGCTACAAACAGAGGGTCATCCATGCCTCCTTCTGGCTGACTCCTGTTACCTTCCCCTCCTGGGTGGACTGCCACCAAAATTACGGGAGGCCCATGCCGGGACCTACTTCCCATCCCAGAGGCCTTTCCTAGATGCTCATGGGTACTCCTTGGGTGCTCCTTGCTGTAAAGCACCATGAGACAAAACTATTGTAAAAGGCGACGTGTAAATAGAATATAATTGAATTGAATTGAATTAAACGAGGCAAAGTTAGCCTGAGAACACTACTTATCCTTGTCTAGTCTAAGACAGTATGAGGTATGCCCACTATCCACTGCCTGTGACACTGCATATTGTATGCATGATATATTGTCCAAAGGCTACTTACTGTGAACAGGCTGTCTGAAGGCATTGAGGAAGTGGAATTTCATTGACTTCCAAAACTTTGGTTCCTATCGAAATTTAATCTAAATTACAGTTTGAATGAATTACATTGTTCTTTAAGCACCTCGGAGGAGAAATTGATGGGGGAAAAAAATTAATTTCCCTTTTGACTCTATAGACATGTTATAGGTGATGCTAGAATACAGCTCTAGTCTTTGTTCCTTGTGACTCAAAGAAGTTTTTTCTATGGCTTCACTCATTTACTGCCTGCTCACTGTGCTGAAAGATCCCCTTTTTCTCTTTCTCTCCCTCCCTCTCTCTCTCTCTCTCAAACACACACACACACACACCCACACACACACACTTGATTCTGTATGTTAATCTCAGTTCCTTTCCTTTTTTTGAGCAAAGAATAGTGCTGTGTTCCAACTCTGTGATATCAATATTACTCTACAATACCATTAAATTACTTCTTTTATTGAATAAAACAGCAAAATGAAGGACTAGTTGGAAAAAAAAGATTTTTGTTTAACTCTTGACCTTTGCATATAGTGTGCACATCTTCATAGTTTTAGTATCTCTCTGTTAGATACTAAACAAAATCTAGCCCCTGACAGCTACAATAAAGATAACTAGATGCTAATGATATGATATTAGGTGAGTTCTTGTGCAATTTTATCTGGATCCATTGTGAACAAATGTGCTTCTGGTATTAAATGACTGCTAATGACAATTTTATGGCCTCAATTCCATCTTAGCCTCCTTTCTGATGTCGCACTAACAATAATGCGTGTCTATTACAATTTCATGTCTCCCCTGCTATCATCTTCCCTACTGTATAACCTCAGCTCTCTCTCTTTCTCTCTCTCTCTCTCTCTGTCTCTGTCTCTGTCTCTCTTTCTTTCTTCACAAAATCAAACATCCAGAGAGATTCAGCAAGGTAATATAACCCTCACATTTTGCTGACTCGTGCATTTTGCATAATTATCCTTATCACCTGAAATTGAAATTAGAATGTCATTTTCAGGGACAGTCATTCATAAATACAAGATACAGCAATTATGCTAACATAGTTACCATCTCATTCACATTTGTACAAATACATTTGTTCCTGAATATCAATTACTGTGTGTATATGTATGGAATATTGAGTACAATTGCAACACCAAAATTGAACAACTGTAAGTGATCACTGTGGCTTATAAGGACGGAATGGGATTTGTTAAGGTCTGCATGGGTAGACCATTGTGTGATGGGTGAGAGGGTCATTGCATGTGAGTAACTGTAGAACTTTACATAATTATGTGGGTTGGTATGTTAGGGAGATGGAAGAGTGGGATAGAGAGACTGTGTGTGTGTGTGTGTGTGCGTGTGTGTGTGTGCTTCTATTACGTGTACGTGTTCGTGTTCTTGATTACTCTTCTAATTAATGTTAGGTCATGTTCAGTCATTCCACAACACTTGCACGTGTACAACTTGATTGTTCTCTCTCGTCAACACACACACACACACTCACACACACACACACACACACACACACACAAAGCAAACACAGACATCTTTATCCTAGTCACCATGTCTGTTGTTGACTCTCTGCCACTCTGTTTGTTGCACATGGGAGGCCTGGAGTTTTAGCCTACAGGGGGTGGCGCGGGTATGTTCACCCTGCCTGTGAGAACACTGTGGATGCAAATCCAAAGAGGAGAAGCGTTGACATGCCTCCATTAGCACCCACAATCTCTCTCTCTCTCTCATTCATCTTTCTTTCTCTCTCTCTCTCTGTCTCGCTCTTTCCCTCCTTCATCCAGCCATCTGCATTCATTCCAGCGTGTTTGAATAATGGATGGTGTCATTAGAGTGCCTTTCCCCATAAACAAGTGTTCAATATTGCATAGTGTTTATCATGTAGGGTGGGCAGGGCATTTTGCTTGGCGGATGATGCTGGCTGCTTCGCAAGTGCATGTTTGTAGAGATGGGATTTTTGTTTGTTTGTTTTAAATAATAACGTTTGTTTGTCTGAAAAAGTCTGCGTAAGAAACATATATTTCTAGTGCTTTTTATAATGTCTCAGTCATTAGAGTGAAAGCTCTCCCTGTTTAGCATAACGCAATATATCAATTGGAGAGAAATCAATTGACCTGTTAATCCTTAATCTAATGAGCTGTTTACAATGTGCGTGCTTAAGAGGGAGACAGGAAGCACATGCTGCAACTTGTGTGTGTTTGGATGGTTATGCCAGGCAGATATTCATTGTGTAATGATTAATTTAACACTCCATTTAAATAATGACCCTTAAATGACATAAAAATACTTTTAGCCGTTTATAATTGAGTCATAATTGAGCTGATTACATGCTAATCAGATTCAACCTCTCCCGCCCCCCTGGTGAACTCTGCTGCCGTTAGTCTGCCACTTGTGATTTCCTCACAGCTGACTGCCAGTTCATTTCTGGAGATGAAGTAATTCCGCCTCATTTTCTGTGCACTCGTATCGGATAGAAGGTCATCAAACATCGACCCACACATACATATGACTGATGCCAGGTGCATTTTTAAAATAATTAAAGTTGTGTGTCAAATATCTGTCAAATGGGCTGCTTGCTAGTCAGTGCTACACTTTTCTGTATAAAGTTCTTGCAATTCTGGTAAAATGTTCATGTTAATGCCCAAAATCCAGCTTCTAAAGCAACATGTTAGAATAGTATATGACTCAATCTGACTAATTTGCTTTTTTCCACTTGGAAATCCATGACTGTGGTGCACAAACACCAAGTATAGAACATTGAAAGGTAGAACTTTATTAGTAGATCTGATGGAATGCTGCTGTCACAGTTACGCCAGTGGCACAAGAGTTCTGATCCCTGGGTGAGTGTTGGGGGGAAGAGAGGAAAATTTAAGGTGGTGGTGGAAACTGCAGAAGAACAAATCACTCAAGATTTCATCAACTTCCAAAACCAGGGCTCCTATCTACAGTAAATTTAATCTAAATTACAGTTTGAATGTGAGAAGGCTCATTCCATTGTTTTTCAAGCAGTGTGGATGGGGAGGAGACGTTTGTAGGAACTCCATTCAGAAAAAAAGATCTGTTTCCCTTTTTGGCTATACAGACACACTGTGGAAGATTCTGTATTACAGTTCCTTCTTGTTTATTTTTCCTCCCTCATCTTGTTTATTTATTGTTCTATTTTCCATCCTTATTTTGTAAAAACAGAAGTGTTGAGGAGCAGAAGATTTCAGTACAGCTATATTGTGGACAGGGTCAAATGTCATTGACTCTTCTCCTAATTTTGCTGCATCTTGTTTCATTTTATTGAATATGGATCCCAGTAAAAATGTGAGGTCTTACTAAGCCCTTGTGTTGACCTCATCAGTGGGCTGGCCGACTTGTTTCTTTGCAAGAAGAGAAGGGGAGAGGAGAGCAGAGCTGGACAGAAGTGGCTTCTCCTCCCAGACTCACCTAGGACACAACCAGCAGGAGCAGCAACGGGCAGAGAGATGTCAGAGAAAATGTAGAAGTGGAACATTAGGGGAAAAGGTGCACTCCTTTCTTTAAAAAAATACAGCAGTAGAACATTAGCCTAGAAATCTAGATGCACCCTAGCGGTAGCAAATGGTTTTGCTCAGCTGGTACGTGTTTGTTCAGCTATGCATCATAAAATCTTAGCAAGCCTTGGTCGCAATGCTTTGTCTTTGTGGAGAGTCGTTGGGTGGGCTTAGCAGTGGACAAGGAATAGCAGCCGTTTGAATTGGCTTCGGCATCGACTACAGAGGAGTTAGACTTGGGCTTTTCTTTGAAAGTTGAGCAGAAAAAGGCACTTCAAAGAAGGAAATAGGCTATTTGCTGTTTTGTTGATGTTGCTGTGGTCATAGTGCTACCTAGTTTGACAACCGTTGATTTCGCCCCTAGGATTGAGCCCGGTCTGTCGGTCGTGCCTAGACTATACATTTTGATATTATCGGATGGCTTGTCAGGCTAATGGAACATGACAAGGAAAAAAGAGACAGCGAGAGAGCAGGAGAGCAAAAAATATATAGAGAGAGATTAAAACCAAGAGGGCAAAGAAGTCTTGCCGCAGAAATGTGCAAAGAATGATAAATAGAGTCAATGAATCATAAGTACACAAAGTACACTGCAAAAAACGGCCTTTAAAAAAAAAAAAAAAAAGATCAATATAAAGCATATTTGCTTATGTAACAAGTGAAAAAATGCCAGTGCCAATGGAACTAGTGAAATTTGACTTAGAAAGATTTCTTAAATTAAGATATCTAATCTGAGCTGTTGAGATAACATTATTCCAAAATAAGTTTGGGAAACAGATTGAGACATCTGTTTAACTCAAAACAATCAAAATAGTTTCAAGATCATATTGCTTATAACAAGACATTCAAGTCATTCTATTTATTTTATTTTAAGGGTATTTCACTTATATTTATGATAAGTCTGAGCTGGAAAGACTTAATTTAAGATAAATGTAGTAACATTAGGCTTGTTTTTGTGTTTTACCAAGCATTACATTCTACAAATAAGCACTGCTAGCTTACAACCAATTTTCCTTTTATGACCTGTAATTAGTAAATTACTCTAGATACCACGGCCTATCTTGAGTCAAGTTTTTATCTTTATTGCAAACATTGCAAACAATATTGACTAGCAAATTTTTTTTCCACAAACAGTTTTTGTTTAAACTCAAACATGTTTTTTTAGTGAGGAGTGTGAGTGTATGAGTGTGTGCGTGTATGAGAGGTTTTACAAGTTTAAACAAAAGCAAACAAAAAAAAGACTGCAAGGCACTCAGTGTCATTACACACAACAAACCAGCGCAAGCTTCATTACACAGTCTTCAGTCATTACAACACTGAACTGAACTTCCAACATAACGCAGCATTCCAAAAAGAGCCCATCACTCCCCTAGAAATGCCCTCCACTCACTTATTGCCTTTTTGAAGGCACTTGTTTGATCTTGCTGGTGCAACGAATCAAGGAGGACCTCACTCTGAATAATGGACAACACTGTAGCAATACATTTAGGATATGCGAGGTGAAGAGCATAGTAAAGAGCCATTACATACAACAAACCCTCAGCAATGAGATCTTTTTGGAATGTTGCAATAGGACTGTCACCCAGGGCCAGGATGCAATTCGAAGAGCTGATAAGTATCACAGGACAGGTCAGCAGACGTTTACGTAGGAAGGAATTGGGATCTTTGTTTTCCTGAAGAAAAGACATTACAATGTTATAGAAACAGTTTTGCATACTATTTGGATAATGCACAGTATGCCTTTACATCTCACCTGAAGAACATGCACAAATGCCTCACTAGCCTTCTGCAGCCTCTTTGGAGGTGCAGATGAAGAGGGGAAGATGGCTGGCAAAGCCTGGAGCAATTCAATTGCCTGTTCAACTGTTGAAGTAAATATATAAAGAGCATTATTCAATCACTAAAATTATCCTTAACCTTTCTCTATATAGCCTGTACTTTTCTGTATATAGCCTTTCTGTGAATTATTAGCCACAGTTTGTAGCGTTTGTAACCTAGTTAATTACTTACTAGTTAGTAACTAGTTAGCTAACCTAGTTAGTTACTTAAATCTTCTAGTCTCAACTTTAATTGGTAGTTACCAAGACTCACTACAATAACAGTTGAGATTAGATGACTTGAGAAGTCAACTAGGTTACAAACAGTATACTCTGGCTAATAATTCACAAAAAGGCTATATACAGAAAAGAACAGGTTATGCAGAGAAAGCTATATACTGTACATACACAGACACACAATAACAAATTCATGACTTGCCTTTGGCAGTTCCCACTGGAGGTTTTAGGATCTTCTTAAAAACACCATAAAATTGAACTTTTTGACAGAACTCAGTCCACCTCTCCTTGACTTCACTAATGTACTGCATATTATCCCTGTCCAGAATACGCCTGAGCTCGTCCATCACCTTAAACAATCAACACAATCAAAAAAATGAACAAAACTGGGAAGGCACACATTAGCAAAGGGAATTTAACATTACACTTGGCAGACGCTTTTATCCAAAGCCACTTAAAGTTCTGTAGGTAACAGGGTATTGGTTACAGTCCCTGGAGCAATGTGAGGTTAGGTGCCTTGCTCAAGGGCACTTCAGCCATGGATGAGGGTGTAGACCACCCACATTATTCCTACTGCTACAGGATTCAAACCTGTAACCTTTCTGAATCCCAAGACCAACTCCCTAACCATTAGGCCACAGCTGCCCTCATGTGTGGTATGATGGCTGTATTTAATTAGTTGTCGTCCTTTTAATTCATTTTAGATTAAACAGTCTAATGAAGACAATAAACTTCCAGAGAAAAGAGTTACACAAGAGGCAAATGATGACTTACATGTTCAATTTCCCGGAAGCAGGGGTAGGCCTTGAGTATTTTTTTGTGACGATCCTCTTCCCTCATTGCATCAGAATCAATGAAAGCCCTCCTGCCCTCAAATTCCAAATCGAGAAGCTGCGCCACTGCCTCCTTTTTGGGAAGGTTAGTCTTCTTCCACAGAGCCTGAAGGCTTCGATAATGGCTCGCTTGTGTCGCTGGGCTATCTCCATGTCTGTTATCTTCACGAACAGATATGTAAAGGTAGAACAGAGATACTTTATTGACCCCGAAGTTAAGGTGTCCAACAGCATATATATTTGCAACACACATTGCACAAATGGTAAATGGACTGCATTTATATAGCTCTTTTCTACTGATACAAGTACTCAAAGCGCTTTACAGAGTATGCCTCACATTCACCCATTCACACACATGCATTCACACACCGGTGGCGGAGGCTGCCATGCAAGGTGCCAACCTGCCACCAGGAGCAATTTGGGGTTCAGTATCTTGCTGAAGGACACTTTGATGACTTTGGTCAGGCAGAGTGGGGCTTGAATGGGCTACCCTTTGGTTGCAGAACAGCATCTCTACCACCTTCGCCATCTGCATACATATATTCACTTAACTGTCAAGGTAGGGGAAAAACTCCAAGTAGGAATGTTTTTTAGGTATGGTCTTACTCAATGATAGGCAGAGCACAAACATTCTTCAGCAGCACATTTCTCAGCTTTAAGTGGCTTTCTTTTCCTGGAACGGTACTATTACTACTATTCATATGTGCATAATATAAGCAATGCCCTTTTTCATTTTACTGTTAGGGATGAAGAGTTAGAAGAAAATGTATTTACAATTACAATAGACAACTGAGTGCAAGCTTACCATATGGGTCACCACCACACCATAACCAATTACGATTAAAGACCAATTGACAAGGCAGGTGGTATAAAACTCCTCACTAGGAAAGCCAAACCTCACCTTTGTTAGCAGCCCGGACATGCTCCAGCTCAGTGTCTGTATACAGCCCAGCAGATTCAGGGGAATGCAGCCTCACAGTTTTTTCAGGGTTTTTCTTTGGATGTTCCCTCACAGGACTGGATGTCTGAGGAACTGTATTTACAATCACAATACACAATAGACGGCTGAGTGCAAGCTTACCATGTGCGTCATTAAACGACACACACACCACAACCAATTACAATTAAAGACCTATTGACAAAGTAGGTGGTATAAAACTCCTCACTAGGAAAGCCAAACCTCACTTTTGTTAGCAGTATCTGAATTTTGAGTGCTCTCTGAGGAGGTGTCCAAAATCACTGTGGAGAAACTACAGCCAGGCTCATCTTCACTTATTGAAGACTCCAGGAAAAGTTTCTTTGTAGAGCCCTTCTTTTTAACACGGGACCTGACATTTTGCAGCCTTTTGTACAGTTGGGTATAAACAGTTATCTGAAACAATAAAAAATTAGGCCTTTAAATCTCTCAACAGAACGACACAAACTTCCACAAAATTCAACCTCGACACTACATAGTTGTATTGTTGTAAAACACCTACCCATTGGTTTTTTGGGTCTATTTGTCCATCCTGTAGCATGGGGTAGTACTGAGTGATTCTTCTTGCCATGGCAGTGATTTCTGTTTTAGCTGGGTACCGATATGATTCCCCATCTCCTGTTGCCCTCAGGCTATAAATCATGCTTGTCATAGTGTTACGAATTAGTCTGCAGCGCAAATCTTTGGACATTTGGCATTCGTGTCCTTTCCCCACTCTTTTAAGTTCACAATACTGGCTCCGTACATGCTCCAGCTCAGTGTCGGTATAGAGCACATATTCAGGGGAAAGTAGCCTCACAGTTTTTTCAGGGGTTTCAGGTCCTCTTACAGGAGTGGATGTCTGAGGAAGGGATGACTCTGGCAAAGGGGCACCAACTGAATCTCTTATGTCTTGGACCGAGTCCTTTAAAATAAATAATTTAAAATAGTTAAAAAAAAAAAAAGTTATTACTGATTTTACAAGCCTCTTGCTATCTAAGTAAGTTAATTGTTACACATTTTGTTATAATATTCAACATTTGTGAAGCGGTTATACATTCTAGATCCTTCTGGCTACCTGGTCCGAATTTTGATTAATACATCTTAAATTATTAACAAAAAGCCTATTTAATTTTGTTTGACTCGGACTGTTCATTACAAAGCACATTTCAATCAAATATTATTATTATAATTATTATTATCATGTAAAACCATATAATACACACATCCTTTTACCTCTGCTGAATGAATTTTATCATCGGGGGGATAAAACACCGTCAATAATTAAAAAAATTGAAATTGAAATCAGGTTGAGACTACTAACTTTCAACCTGACCCGAATTGTCGGTAATCTCGTTGTTCGCGAACATCCCCATGCCCCATGTCTCTGCATTCTACGCGGAACTAATAAAAAACGAGGGAAATTTTTCATCGCTGTTAATGGGCCAGACGTGTGCTCGTTCCCTGCGCAGAGGTTCGCAGAGATGTGGATAAAAGAAGGACGACACGCTGCAGATGACGCGCCAACAGGAAAACCGAAAAGGCCACGTGAAATCCAACATCAGAGCAAACTGTTTATTTAGTTGTATAATTAGTTACTTTGATATAACATGTGAAATCATATTTTATGACATGTGAAATCATTATTGTTACGTTTTACAGACCGATCCCATTAGGCTAATGTTTCTCTGCCAATCCTCGCGTGATGTTCGCGTGATCGGACCTTATCCATGGTTCTGAAGCCCAAATAAACCATCACATCGTGGCCGGTACAGAAAATGAAATGTTTCATGTCTTTTTACGTTTGCATTGAAGATGAATGCTCATCTGTTCATAATTTAGGCACATAGGGTCTACCATTAGCCTAAAATAACAATTAAACCTGTTGATTGCTTATTTTTTCATGATTAAAAAACAACAACAAAAAAAAAACAGTCAGCTCTGCAGTCAGATACTACTGGAATGTATATTATATAGTGAAGACTAACCTCAGAGTGGATTGTGTGCCAGATAATTTTTCTTTTATTAAAGTTTTCTGGGCCAGGAAAGAGATCCCGGAGATCCTCGCGAGTTAAAGTCTCCAAATCACTTATGTTTGCAGCTGTAAGGATAACAATAATAACAACTTAGCATTGCAAATCATTTGCAATAATTTGCCACTTGCCTTCTGGACATGCTAATCAGAATTGGACATGCTAATCAGAATTGTCTCAAAGGCAAGTGGCATAGCAATGCCAATAAATACAGGTTTGCTAGTAACCTTAAGCAGTTTACAGGTTGACTAAAAATGGTCGTTTATGATGGATAGAAACAATATTTGCATCGCCGAGATTTTACATTGACTAATTTTACTTTACCCCTTCAAACCAAACTGACTAATATAACTTTAGCCCTTAAAATGGCCGAACCCCTCCAAATGTAAGGATTAAAACGAGCCTGAAGCATTTTACAGGTTGAATATAAACGTATATGGCCGTTTAGGATTAATAGAACTAATATTTGCGTCTCAGATAGTTTACATAGACTACTTCACCCCTTAAAATGGCCACGGTCGTATCGTCCAGCTTCTCCATAACGGACATAGCGAGCAAAAGACCAATTTGAAGTTCACCCTGTCTTACCTACACGAGTATAACATTTCAGTGGGCGAGGGTGTGGTAATTGTGTAGTAATTATGCATGCACTAAAACGTCAGACTAAATCCATTTGTTAAAGCTACATACATTTAATCAGTATACCACATATTTTTCAAAGATAATATATTACTTATTTGAACATCCAGTAAATCCTGATTGAGAAAGGTATTTTAAGAACGTCACACCTATCAGTATAATAGCCCATCCTGAGGTGCAGGTGCACCAGTCCAGTGGTGACTAGTCTAGTCAACAATTTGGATTCGTCGTGGCGTGGCGTGGTATTTGCAGACAGTCTTCGAAATGATCTGGCGTTGCTTTATTTGCTGTGTTTTTGTGGCGTTATCGCTAAGAAACTTACTGAGCCACATTAACACTTTGCAGTCGCAGCCCTGACTTTCGTGGGGTGTGTTGAATTGATGGCTGTTCAAACGGTCCGTGTAACGCTTTGCTGTTCTTTATGGCATTTGAAGATTTTACATGAAACGTATGAAAAATTGGTTTAGAACTTCGATTATCCATTTTCATACTAGTCAGCAAAGTAATTTCCGTTACTTGTTTTATTTTTTGTTTTGAGTATGCTTGGGGTTTTCTGTTCAGAAGTTCAAAAAGGCAAACAATGACTCAATATTCAAAATTTTACCGTGGTTACCGTGGTCAGGTCTGTTGTGGCCCAGAGGTTTCGGCTCAGCTGATGGCCGCTTTGCCTGTGAGGGTGAGGTCATTCAGCACCTTACTCGTGCCATAGTTAGGCTTCTGCGTCTCTGCGACAATGGCAGGCAAATCATCAGCTTTGCGAGAAATTATGTTATTATTTAACATAGATAACTTCTAGCCAAAGTTTGCAGAGATTTTTTTGATCATTCGAAGTGGGTGGGGGTTACGCACCTTTAGTAAATTCATCAACCGAACAGTTTCAATCTTACATAGTAAATAGTACCCAAATATCGGCGACATATGGCTACACCCAACAAGCATCACCTCTTTTAACCCCCTTTAACACTATCCTCAAATTGATTATGCGAGGGACTGATACGTTTCAACTGTGGTCTAACCTGCCTAGCCTAGGTTTCAAAAAGCCTTTTGCAATGTTCATATCGCCAAAACATAAAAATATTAACCCGTGCGACAACTCTAACAGTGGCCTAGGCCAAGCAATATGCCACAAGTGCAAGTGGAAAGTTAGACTATGTAAAGGTATGTAGCCTAAACATCGAGGCGGTCCCTCCTGACCTGCCAGGTTAAGTGGGACTGAGGATTTAAGCGGTCCTCAATCGCCTTCAGTCGGTCTGGTAGGTATAGGACTACTGTGCGTCTCTAACTCACTTAGTGTAATATAAACTGTACTGGACTTGATAACTTGATGTCCATCCATCTCTGGCAAGTGGTGCCACCTGAAACAGGGCATCCCAATGCCTGGGACATCCCCTTGCGTGGATGGCTCAGTTCAACCACGAAGCAGAAATTGAAAATTGGAATGACTAATTTTTACATTAGTTTCAAATTCAGTATTTACCATTTCAAAAAACCCTAACACAAACAGCAGTAAAATTAAAAAAATAACATAAATGATCTATTTGCTTTTATTTGAGTAGTCTGAAAGATGGATAATGTAAGTTTTGAGCCCCTTTTAAAAAAAAATTCATGTGAATTCTGCAAATAGAACAAAGCACTGCAAAGCGTTACACGGACCTTCAAACGAGTGTAGGCTAAACAACTCATATTACCACCACATAAAACGGACGCATGCAAATCATATTCTTCAACTCGAGGGACCAGGGAACGACGACACGATTGCATTGCATGATGCTCATGGAACAAGCCAAATTCGTCCAGCAACCGAGCACATTATTGCTACCACAGAAATTGAAGGACCAAGCACAGTCATCCGACAAGTAAGTTATTCTTTTTGCTAACAGTACCTACTGAGGGGTTTGAAGCTTGTTGATATGAAGCCTCAATTACCACGTTTAAGAGTTACCTACAAGTTGAAAGTAGGCATATTCTGTGTTGATGGTTAGCCGCCCGGCTAAGCTAGTAATGTGGGCACTATTTTCACGATCTGTCCATAGTCTGTTGCTATTATGATAGCGCATTTGCTTGGACGCCTCTTCTTTTTCTGAAAGAGACCAGTCTGCACCCAAACTCCCATGCTTCGTTATTTTGGCCTAATCTTAAGTCACAGATCGTTCAATAGATGTTTTTCAGTGTTTCTTTCTTTGCGCTTAGCTATGTCAGTGTCACAAAGCCTTATAAGCCTCTTTGACCTAATTATGTTAGTAATTATGTGTTATGTGTATCTGTCTTTACTTAGAGTATGCATTGAGCACTTGTCTTCATTATTTGGCGTGGTAAACTGGACATAAAATGTTGCTTTGTGACACTTCAAATTGTGAAGACTTATAGATCATATATACATAGACCTTATAATGCCTAAAGCATAGTCATTAGAATGCATGAGCAGTTATGAACTCTAATGTCATTAGTTATAAGGCTTTATGAATGCATTATAACCTTTTAAGAATTTGTTTATGATGCCTTATGATTACTGGGTACATAGAAAGTGTTACCGGGTTAATCTATTACATATTGCTAATTTGCTTATATTCTTGGTCTTTGTTGGGTAGAGCCTAAACAAAAGTACTTTACAATACACAGTGAATGAAGACAACATTATACTAAAAATTCTCCATAAAAATGAGGCAAAACAGAAAAGTTAAAACCTTTTTGTTGTTTTTGTTTTGATCAGTGGAGGGGCAAGAAGAGCAAGAACTGAAAAATCAAACAGAAGAGACAAAAAAGGCTGGAAGCAAACCAATCCCAGAGTGCATTTGGGCATGTCACTCAGAGCGGTGACCCCATTGACCTCAGTGAGGTGGTCTGGAGCACAGGTGTAAATTGGCCTTCGGATTCCACACAGGTGTGAGCAGAGGGGAGAAGATCGATAGGCCATCTTGTGAACCTACCTTGAACCATGCCAGTATTTGCTACCCTCCTCTCCCTCCTTCTTCGTCCTTCTGTGTGCACATGTACAGACACATTTTTCAGGTCCCATTTCTCTCTTCCCAGCCTGAGGTCAGGGACCCACCTAAAATCATTGGCCTTGTATGAAATGGCTTGCTGGCTTAAGGCAATGCATTCTGGACCTGAAAAAGTGTATTGTAGTATAGCACATCTCGTCTGAACGTCAATGTAGGTATACAATATGTTACCAAAACCTTGCACAATCAAACAGCCAGATCAGACGCGACCAGATGCGGCTGAACCAACCTGTGAGCAGAACCAAACGAGAGGTGCATTGTGCTACTACAGGAAGCAGAAGGTGCCTTATTTGCCCATGTCCGTCATAGGTATCTGTCGGCTGTTCTTGTTGATCTTGTTAGACGTCATGTCAGCCAACCAGTCAGTCAGTCAGTCATTTCAAACAAGCCAAAAGGCCATGCTGCTGTGTAGTCTGATATGACAAATTAACTCCTGCACAGCACAGGTTGTTCTACAGTTTGCACCTGGTGCACATGATAAACCATTACATCACACATAATGTATGCATAGCCTACCATTTTCCCCAGGCACTAACGAGAGTTCATAGGCAGTTAATGCTCTTAATGTATAGATACTAACTCTCACAAGTCCTTTTTCTCTGCAGGGCTTCCTCAGCCTGCCACCTGGCTTGTTTACAGTGTACAGCAGGAGTGGCAAACTCATGGGCCACATGAGCATTAGGCTTTTCCTCAGATACCTCATCTACATGCGTGGCCACAAACTGTTGGATAAAAAAAAAGCATATTTCCTCACCAGCACAGTCCTAATGTGTCTGTGCTCTGACTTCTGATTTTGCCTTCCTTTCCTGCTGGTGAGCATGGTGTGTCTCATAGTTCTGTGACAGTCAGTTGAGATTAGTTATATGGTCTGCATGCAGAGCTACCAGTATTGTATGATTTTTTTTATTATTATAATTAATTTGTGTCGTTAAAACATTTTCAAGCAGGCCACATGACACCCTTATGATGATGATGTTAATGACCTAATACAACTGCTCAGAAAAACATCAGTCCAGTGAAGGAAGACCTAGACAGAAAAGGCCTATAGAGAGAGAAAGAGAGAGACAGAGTTGTTGATTATAGGCTACAAGGGACAGCAGCGCACTTTCTTTTGTCTGTTTAACAGTACTGAAAGGCAATGGGTCACACCAGTTCATGCAGTTCATGACCCAGATACCAAAATGCTGGCGGTTTGCTGGCATCTTTTGCTCGTTGATTTTCCAAGACTGCCGGTGGGCTGCCACTATTTCACCATATATGGCATTTCACAGATAGCTAAAATACCATACATGGTAACAGCAGAATATCGGCAGCTCACAAATGGGCCACCAGAGATCTGACAAGTAAAATTTAGCGGGCTGTCAGCGTCTTGCTATCTGAGCACCTGTCAGTCACAGTGATAAGAGAGCAAGATAAAGAGTTTACACAGGATAAACACAGGCTAGATTACCAAGATGTCCACTTTTTATTAGCACACAAAGAATAGTGACCTCAGACTGACTTGTTGGCTAGATCCAGTTGCAAGTAGTAAACTGTTGAACGGAGTGGTAAACTTTTAGGTTGAAAAACACCATGACTTAGGTTTTCGGCCTGTTTACATCCAAGGCAACATGTATATGATTAAACCCACAAGCTGAAGAACTAAGGATACTCTAACAAATGCCTTACTCTTTGCTTTTTGTCAGAAAAATGGTCCCTGAGATAGGTCACTTGTAACAAAAAGCATGTCACACCATCACTGTCATGCCCAGAGGGAGTCAGGCAGTCAGTGCTGAAGCATGAAGGGGCAGAAACAGCAAGGAGGTAAATGTCAGGAGCACTGACTGGATCTCTGCACGTCTAAATGTCACACCTCCAGAGATACTTTGCCACCGGCCCCATCCAACAACGGCCACAGAGATCGCTAAGGATCCTGTTGTAGCTGTCTAGAAAGGTCACCTGCATGCAATATCTTTTCAGTCTGCATTAGATGACACATTTGCTTGAACTTTGAAAAGGAATTTCATCATGTCCTCCCTCTCATCCGGCATCAGTTATGGATCTTTGTCGTAGGGCAACACATTTGCAAAAATTTGCATGGTACCTTTAAAGATGGACTTGTCACACCTCAAATATCCATATGACGTGGGGAAAAAAAGCGATGATTGGCAAGTGTGGAGCAGCAGTCTTTGTGGGCTGCAGGCTCTGAACAACCTCAGTCATGGGTGAAAGTAGTGCTATTGAGTAGGTAACATATTCATTTATACTATTACTTGCAGAGCGCTCAGGGCCTTTTACCTGAACTATTCCAGCTACATGCTGTCTTTAAACCCCCATTGTCTTTCAATAAAACCCCTGTCCTGCTGTGTGAGTACCAGCTGTGTGGTTGGTCCTCAGTATTTGGGGACCAACCTGACTTGTCCTTATTGCACCAATTGCGCCCCCATCAGCAGCCAGAAAATATCCTCTGGGGTTGGAACACACTTGGCATTTGGAATCAATGAGTTGTTATCATTTAAAAGCCTAATAAGATGCTAACAAATATCCATCAACGTCATAAAGAACTAGCCTAAATGTGGCTAAGTGTTGGAGATTACAGAAATTTCCTGTGAGATCTAAATTGGATTATTTAAAAATGGCTAAATGTATAGGTTCTTTGCAATGAATCCGGTATGTTCTCACAGTCAATCAGTCCATATCCCTGTTCTTTGAGGCTAACAAGTGCTGTTAGCAGGCACATGCGTAAGAGCTACAGCATTTGACCAAATTTGTCAAATAATGCTAACTGATGGGCGCATAGGAAAATTAATTAGTTAGCGTTGGCTGCCGCTTTGCTATCTGGTCTACGTTGTTATTCTCATACCTACCCACAGCACTTGAAACAGCAGGGCTATCGATTGATTCACTCCAGATAATCCTTTTAAATTCTAAAACAATTATATGATCTATCCATACATCTGCAGTTTAGATCATCTGAATCTGCAAATAAAGATTTGATGCTTAGCATGGGCCTATCTTCCATATTGCCGTTAGAGTGGGTTGTAGTGGGGCCCTACAAGGACCATAGCTCCAGTGCTTTCCATATGAGTGAATCCTTCTGATTTCATCTGTTGAGAACACTGCTTGTACAATAAAACATTCACTGGTACTTTGCCATTCTGATCAATTTCCCAGGTGCCCTTTAGATTAGACAGAGGAGAGATGCTATGTGCCACCTCTGGACAATACTATTTCATTGCGTAGCCTACCGACTATAAATTGTTGGCACCTACTCTAATTGGCCTCTGGCTGATTAGCCAGTCACTTTAAACCCAGCTGGCTCCATGCCTGAGCGTTGCTGGCCGTAGAACGCAGGGTGTGTGCCAGGGGTCCAGATTTATGATTGTAGTTGCGCTGCACAGTTAAACTTCTGTTTGATTAGTCAGAAGCAGTACTCATACCTCAGTCAGTTGTATACCATTTGACCAAACCCATCTTCTCCATGCAGTGTCACAGAGGTTTGACTGAATGTTGAAGGCCTAGTTTTTGAGACATTAGCAGGTAATGGGCTTCCCATTGGTTTGTCACATAATATAAATACAATGTATATACACGTCACAGCAATTTCCTGTTGCTGTAGTCTTTGACCTGTTACACTTCACTGTTTACCATTTAATGACTTTTACTTTAAAAGGTTTAGCTTCAACTCAGAACTTGTTTACAGAGACCTTCAAAAAAAGGTTTGCAAGACCAAATCTCATAAAAAAAGACTCATGGGCACATGATCATATATTAAAACATTGTTTTATTCAAAGTAGAATTATAACAAATATAGTTTATTAAATTTTTGCTGATAATTATTATTATTTATTTCATAAAGCCATAAGATTTTTATATAAATGTAGAATGGCATTACCTGCCAGAATGAAATATTTACATTAATAACAAGTAAAACACAAAAGTAGCAGAGTGATTCCCCACAAAATTAATAGCATAAAACAAAAAATAAACTATGTGCAATGGAATGATTATCAGCAATATTGTACAGTTACATTATCTGAGGTTGTTTCACAAAACATTATCAACAGATTCACAAATAATTAACAAACCAAAACCCAAAACCAAATAAACAAAACAAACCAAAACAATGACAGAGTGAAGAAAAGGCATCATAACTGAAGAACATCAACATAATATTTTAGCACAACTTCAGAATCAGAAACAAAATGGCAGGCCAATCTTTCAAGCCAGCATACTGAAGCATGAAGATAACACCTGTAATGAGCTGTACGAGTCTCTCGCCAACACTGCATCACAACACCACTGAAAACATGTAGCAACCAGCAAAACAAAACAGACCCTTTTGTTTAAAAAATCCTACGTCGGCTACACCGACACATGGCCAGCTCAGTAACTACAGCTTCACAGCTTATCCTATTAACCCCATTATACTGCATCACTCTTCCAGTTAAACAAGTGTATCACACCTTTCGGTTTCCCAACAATGCTACACAGTCTCTGCAAAGTGAAAGAGGGGTGTCCTCCACACCATTACTATCTGATGTGTGTGTCATTGAGATCCTGAGATCTCTTCTTGTGAAAGGGGACTGCATGTTTATACTGAGGGCTCAACTCATGCTTGCACTGAGGCGCAAAACAAACTGAGCCGCCATGGCTTGTAAACCAATTTGTCATCTCTAGTGTCCTTTAGCCAGAAGCATGGTTGCTAACCAGTTATGGGAAACTGCATTGCAACCAACAAAATTGTGAACTTAGCTAGCAACTATGCTTTTGGGAAACTGACCCCTGTCCTTCTGTGTAAGTACCAGCTGTGTGGTTGGTCCTCAGTATTTGGTGGAAAACAGAAGAAGGTGTCCAACCTTACTGCACCAACAGCGCCTCCATCAGCAGCCAAAAAATATCCTCTGGAGTTGGAACACACTTGGCATTTGGAACCACTTTGTACTGGTGGACTGAGGCTGGGGCTATTCCTAACTGCTGATATACTGCTACTGATATTACAGTAAATGGATCAGTCTGGACCTTATGAATCACCAAGAAGAAATGAATGTACCACCCTGAAGCTGCCGGGCCAGCTTTATCCTGCAGAGCAAGTGCAGGTGTGTGTTTGTTTGTATGTGTGTGTGTGTGCTGTGCCCCAATTGTCAACACCATAAGGGAAGAACAAACACATTCATAGCATTAGCAGTAACTGGACATGTCCCAGTCTGATGCAGTAAAATCAGTAAAATCACACTGCCCAAGCACTCACTGCATGTGTAAATGTATCCATCCATGTCCTCTGGTTGGACTTGACTATGCCTTGTCAAAAACAAACCTAGCCTATAGAAAAATTGACTAATGTTTACGCAATATTTGTGTTTTCTACCAATGAGATTTGATAAATCTGTCCGTGATGTCATCTATAATGCATGATTCCGGCTTCCTGCTCTGTTGGTTCTGAGATCGCAGCAGACATAGAAGTGTTGATAGTATTTAACGTAGAAATGTGTGTGTGTGTGTTTTCCATCCAGTGTAGTGCTGCGCTTTGAAAGGTCCTCTTCTCGTCCCTCTGCTGCACTTCAACGGCAGGAGAGGGGGAAAAAACAAACAAACAAACAAAAAAACTTCTTGTGCTTTCTATACTTTGTTTCACCAAAACGTTAATCTTGACTAACTTATTAATTTTCTCCCTCCATGCATTTCTCAGATAGAAGTTTTCATTCAGTTGTGCTTAGCAGGACAAAAGATACTTTAGTTAATAAAGCTAAACCAAAAACAAACAAAAATAAAACAAAACCGAAAACAATCAATCAATCAAACAAACAAACAACAAAAAAGTTGAAGAGATATTAGAATATAGAACACAACAGACATCACAAAGGGAGATTACTTCCATTTCACATTTGGTGGTACATTCATTCATCATGTTTACTCCCACTCATCTATAACTGGCTGTGTGATTGGGCTACAGCTTTTTGGCTCCACCCTTTCATCCCACCTGCCAGAAGTATTTAAAAATATAAACAAAAAATACACAACAAATTTAAGAGAATAAAAATTAAAAACAAAACAAAACTCAAAATTTAAAAACAACTTCAGTGTAGTGCCAGGCATGGACATAGTCCCCCATAGCTACTCCCAGACACTGTAAGGGAAATAACTTTTATATTATCACACCACAATCAATAATAAATTAAGCTTGAATTAAAGCATTATCATTTTTATACAAAAGCTTTAAGTTGATGAATGTCCCTGTCTAGCCCATCACGAGATACAAATACACGAAGCTCTTTTTTTTCCCCAGAGTTCTTTTTTTCCATCCTCTCTCTCTCGCTCTCTCTCTTTCTGTCCATCATCGGGAGAAAATGAAAAGAAAGTGATTAACTTACTAGAGGAAAAACAACAGTAGCCCAGAAAGATGCTGCACAAAGGAGACCAAAATAATTAATGTTATGTTAATAGAAGTGGTTCAGTCTTTATGGTGCTCCCCTCCCCTTTAAACCATAATCTCAGAGGGAAGGAAAGGTATGGAATTGTAAACATGTCTGCTTTTCTGAGAGACAGAGAGAGAGAAAAGCAGAGAGAGACAGAGAGAGATGGAATGAAAGAAAGAGATGCGACTCCTCATGCGCAATCTCTTCTGGTACTCCCTTGCAGGTGATGGTGCCAAACACCAAACGTCACTATAACTGGCAGAGTACCAGATAATAACCCAACAATGAATAAACAAACAAACAAACAAATAGATAAACACAAACCTTACAACAATGACAACGAAAACATAAACAAGTCCCATTTTTCGCTGGGAATAAATAAATTAACATTTTTAACCATTTTGACTGCCTACTCATCAGTGAAGATTAAAAAGGCACTATTTGACTGTTGATCACTACAGCGCTGGGATTGAAGATAGAAAGAAGGAAACAACAAAACAGACAAACAAACAAACAAACAAAAAACAATATGTCTGACAAGTCTGCCCAAAGCAAAGTCCTCAGAGATCTTCATAAGTAGCTTTTAGAAAGCCAACATATTGGAACACAAGGAAAGTTTGAGCTGTAAAAGGTCAAGCTGATGAACTCAACCAAAACAAGCAAGACAAAGAAAGAAAGATCCCCCACCCTTTAGAGAACATAGATAACTTCCAAATGGCAACAACAAAGCAGCCTTGAATCCAGTATGGCTTACACAAACAAACAGAAAGTGTATGTAAGTGTGTAAGAGAGAGTGAGAGAGAGAGAAAGAAAGTAAGAAAGAAGAAAGAGAAAAAGAGAGAGACAAAGAGAGAAAGAGAGAGAGAGCGAGAAGAGGAGAGAGAGAGAGAGAGAGAGATGAATAACAGCCCAAACTGTCTCCTCACAGAGGAGGTACTGAGTTCTGGTTCTGGGATCTCTTCCAAAATGAGGACCAGAGTCTGGACTTGGTTGAAGAGTGAGAAAGAAAGGTCATAGTGGACAGAATGGAATGAGAATGTGGAGGTATTAGAAGGGCAGAATGCAGACCACCAAAGAAAAAACGCCAACCTGAAACACACTAAGAGTGTCAGACTGGGTCTTCTTACACCAAGAGGGTCAGGGATGGATATCCACAGATCTAGGCTTGCCAGGTTGGATATTCATGGATTCATGGATGGATTTAAGGTTGTCAGGGAGGGTTTGTCATTGATTTAGGTGATCCAGGTCGGCTCTTTGGGAAAGAGGCAGATTGGAGAGGTTTAAAGATACGGGCCACAGATTAGATCGAGCCTTCAGATTATAGACTCTCTCTGGGGACAGACTGACAGACAGAACCCTGGCTATCCAATTCTGAAAGAGTCCACAGATTACAGATCCACAGATGGAAAGATGGGCATGGATGTGTGTGTATGTGTCTGTGTGTGTGTGTGTGTGTCTGTGTGTGTGTGTGTGTGTGTGTGTGTGTGTGGCTCACAGCGACAAAACCTGATCCACCAACTGAGCAAAGGGTTCTAGGGGTGTCTTGTTGAGTTCCATCTTGGGTCAAGAGTTTGGAGGTCGTGCCTGATGTTACTCCACCTCGTTGGCCTGATTGCTGTTGAAGTCTTTCTTGATGACGGGAAGAGGGTGGGCTTCAGAGTTGAACACCCAGTTGTCTAATGGCAGGTGGTCGTCCTCTGAGAACAACAGATACAGGTACCTGAGAGAGAGAGAGAGAGAGGGTATCAAAATGGACTTCAAAACACTGTTTCTCTATGTCTGTGTGAGTAAGTGAGTGTATGAGGTGATTTTCATTAAAGTTAACAGACTATAAGACAGGAGTGTCAAACTCATTTTTATCACATGGGTCACATGAGCATCATGCTTTTCCATGGATGGCCATCTTGGCTCGTCTACATGCGTGAACACAAACTACTGGGTGAAAAAAATAAAATAAATAAGATTCCTCGTGTTTTAGATCATCACTAGCGCAGCCATAATGTGTCTATGTTCTAAATTCCTAATGTGTCTGTGTTCTAAATTCCTCACAACTTAATGTAGTCTTCCTTTCCCGTTGGTAAGCAGTTCCATGATGCACATCATAGTTGACTTAGTGGAGTTGCCAGTATTGCTTGCGGGAATGTGGTGATTATTTTGCACATCGTTGAAACTATTTTCAAGCAGGCCACATACCTAAAATTCTTGTCAAGCGTTTTGAATCGGGCCAAATTAAGTGAATTGAAGGACCGGAACTGGCTCTGGGCATTGAGTTTAAGACCCCTGCTGTAAGACTATAAAAATGATTGGGACAAATGATGCTACAATTACATGTTGGATTGAGTTGTGAGAATCACAGCCCTCATTGTGTACGTGTGTATTGAACAACACACACACATACACACATGCACTCATGCACACATACCCACACACACACACACACACACAAAGACATCCACGCACACACACACAGACACGTAGGTGCACAAACCCTTCAGTCAGCACTTTTTCATTACATAGGGATTTGTGTAAACATCTACAAAGTATAACATTTACATTAGAAACTCGTTCATGCTTTACAGTGTGTGTGTGTGTGTGGTGCTCTAATGGAAGCCCAGCTAATTAAAGAGAATGATGCTGGCTAACTGATCAGATGAGAGAGGACTAGGCTGCTCCCATCCAGCCCCTGCCCACCACCGCAATACCATTAATCAGACATGCATGCACGCACAAACACACACACACACACATTAAATTGGGACGCTTAGAGGTCTAGGCTTATAGCTCTGTAATACCACATTACAGTGTTCTAACATGCGTAACATATTGCTATTCAGCTGTGGTTTACTCAAGACCACTAAAACACACACCTACAATCACACACACACACATTAAATGAAACAATAAAACATATTAGAAATGTATGTGACACAGTCTCTCAGACGCTACCATGTCACAACTTGCTGACCTCAAGTCCAATGCACTTCTTACCACCAATAGATAAAAGATTTCATATTAGGGGTGACCATCTGTTTTAAATCACACACACACACACACACACTCACACACACACACACACACACACATAATAGACCATGGGGGTTTGTGAATGGCATGTACTGTGATTTCAATCTCTTGCTTAGCCTTAGGGAAAGCTTCACACAGATACCTGCACTGAAACATTCATCAAGAGCACACATACACAGGCCACACAGAAGTGTGAATGAGATGCACAGTCATTCTTCTCTCTAGTGAAGCCTTGTAGAGGAAGCCTGTTGTTTCCCATTATCTGCCTGTGTGTAGGTAATGCAAGCGCCCCGAGTACCAGTACGTGTGTGTGTGTCTGCAGTAAACACTATCCATCACACACTGAGCCTACCAAGCCTGCACACACACAGCAGGAGAGGCCGCCACAGAGGATGTAGGAACACTGTAGACAGGACACACATACACACACACACACACACACACACACACACACACACACACACACACACACACACAAACAAAGCCCAGCCGTAAACAGCAGGCTATGGATGCTGGCTTGAAATGTCATTACTTCTCTCCGCAGGATTTCTTGCTGATGGGAAACATAACTCGAGTCCTGCTGTAGCACTCCTGACCAAAGAGATAACCTGTGTGTGTGTGTGTGTCTTACTTGAGTGTCTCTGACAGATAGAAGCTCTGCTGCACGTCGTCATGGTTGGGATTGGAGGCGTAGACGTCCCTCACACCACTGTATCCCCCCTCCACCCTACAGTGCTGCTCCAGAGCCTGAGAGAGAGAGAGGCAGAGAGTGAGTGAGAGAGAGAGTGTGAGAGAGAGAGGGAGCGAGAGAGAGAGAGAGAGAGTGTTAGTGAGTGAGTGAGTGTGAGTCAGAGAGAGGGTTAAATAGAAAAAAAGAAAAAAGAAATAAGAGGGACAGAAGAGGCACAGAAATGGAGACAAAAGGCACAGAGAGGATGTAAAAACTGTGTGTGTATCTGTGTGTCTATGTAACAGGTGTTTATACATCAGAAAAGAGTCTGTGGCCTACCCTGGCATATACACCATACCGTGCCGACTCTCTCTCTCTCTCTCTCACACACACACACACACACACACACACACACACACACACACACACACACACACACACGGTGCTCTTTCTTCCTGATGGTAAGGTGGTCATTTTTCTCTTGCTTGCCCTCCCTCTCCTTTCTCTTCACACCCTGCTTCTCTCACTTCAACTGCAGGAGCAGTGATGGATAGTTTCTTTCCTCTCCCCACCTTTTCTCTTCTCTGACTCTATTCATCCTGCTGTCCACTGAACTATGCAGGACTCCAAAGACGGAAATGCACTTAAGATCTACAGTCAGTTTAAAGAATTGATGTGGCAAAGGCTTTGTGTTTGTGAGAGCATGTGAGGTTTCTGAGTTTGTGTGTGTGTGTGTGTGTGTGTGTGTGTGTGTGTGTGTGCCTGCTTATGAATGCATGTGCGATGGGGATGAGCGTCTATTCTGTCACACACTCCCTTAATCAGGCTTTACTGCTAACAGATGTAACAAATTTTTTCCTGTTTTCTTTCATTCTTGTTTTTCTCTTGAAACCATTTAATATTTTTTTTTTCTCCCCAGCTGGTATGTATTTGTATATTTGTCATCTCTCTCTGTATGTGTGAGGGTGTTTCTGTGTGTCACAGACTGACAGAGAGAGAGAGAGAGAGAGAGAGAGAGAGAGAGAGTCAGATAGAATGATAGAGAGAGAATGATGGAGAAATGTGTGAAATGTGTGTGTGTGTGTGTGTGTGTGTGTGCGTTTGTACCTGCACAGCCTCCCAGCCCCACTGCCTGTATTTGGGGTCGTGGGTGAACCTCCACATGTACATGTAGGTCTCGATGACCTCTGGCCGCAGGATGTAGTACTTCTCATTCTGCCGCGTGGCGATGGCCTCCACACCCCCATCAAAGCGGAAGGCCTCTGGACCCAGCTTCAGATCTGAAGTAGATAGATAGATAGACAGAGAGAGAGGGAGGGAGAGAGAGAGAGAGTAAATATTAAACAGATGTACTGTGTAGGGTCCTTTGTACACTATCCCTCCAAGGTTTAAGGAGAAAATTCCTGTTAAGATTTGATGAAGACTAAAGACTAACATGGCTGTAGAGTAAAATCTGCACTGATAATTCCTATTAGGAAAGCTGATCAATGTATTATTTTGGCACCTCTGGATGCTTTTGTACAAGATAATTCCACATAAATTAACAATGAACTGTACTGATACACAGATCAACTAACCAAAGGCATCAAGTTGTTGTCATTAAGAACTCAAGCCCAGGGGTGGGTTACCCAAAACCATTGTTGGTAACCAGTTAGCAACTTAGTTGGTTGGCAATGGGAATAACATTACAACCGAGAAAGTTGCTATCTTATTAGCAACTTTCATTCTCTCTCCATCTCTCTTTCTCTCTCTCTCACAACTTTAATTCTCTCTCTCATACTCTCTCCAACTCCTGAATGTCTGTCTAATTTACTAAGCAATGGTTTTGGGAACCACAGCCCACCTCACAAAATAACCACTAGCACAAGAGTGAAAAAGGGTTCTGACAGGTGGAGTGAATAAAGATGTATTGATTTACCAAGTCACTACCAAGCTGATCTGAGAACCCAACAATCTCAATGTCTTTGGGGTATTATTTGAAGCGCTATCCTTAAACATCAAAATAATCAATTGCTAGCAGAAGAAGGATAAGGGAGAAGGAGAAGGAGAAGGAGAAGGAGAAGGGGGTGGTGGTAGCGTAGTGGTTAAGGAACCTGGCTAGCGTGTAAGTAGCCTGAAAAGTTGTGGGTTCGAATCCCGGCTGCCACCATTGTGCTCTTGAGCAAGGCACTTAACCCTAAGTTGCTCTAGGGGAGACTGGCCCTGAACAATTGATAGTTGATGAGTTGTAAGTCGCTTTGGATAAAAGCGTCTGCTAAATGCATAATTGTAAATGTAAATGTAAAAGCAGAACAATGGAAAAAAAACATTTATAGCTGTACAACATCAATAGTTTGGAAGAATAAAATTATAATACGAAGACACACGGGCCTGGGATATGCACGGGGAGAAAGGCAAGGCCATGTGTGCTGCATAATGTATTGTGTGTGTGTGAAACTGACTGGTGCGTGCGTAGGACTCGTGGCAGGTGCGGGCGATCTCGGCAGCCAGCTCCATGTGGTGGCCCGTCTGCTGCCCTGGAGCTCCGTCGGCGCCCAGTGCGATCATGCCACCAGCAAAGCATGTCAGGTGACCCATCTTGTGCTCCAGGAGACCCCCCTTCCACTCCGCTATGTAGGTCAGACCGCCGCTAGACTTGCGAATCAGGTTCTTCTCTATGGCCTGACATAGAGAGAGAAAGAGAGAGAGAGAGAGAGAGAGAGAGAGAAATAGAGTAGAGTAGATGAGTACAGTTACATGTCCATATAGAATAATCAATAATCATATATTTTTTATTTGTCTAGAGAAATAGCTACATTCACTGGGATTCACAGTAACAGAGTAAGATGCATATGTAAGTATCCAAAGTATGGAGAGAGAGAGAGCGAGAGCGAGCGAGCGAGCGAGAGAGAAATAAGAGAGAGAGAGAAAGTAGAAGTGAAGGAGTAACGGATAAAAATCAACAAAAGAAGTGGGAAAGTGGACAGAACTCTCGCGAAAGAGATGCATTCTGGGACAGCGGCCCCTGTTCTGGTCCCTCTCCCCCCTTTCTCCCAGCAAAGCTTGTCTGATGTGTTTGTCAGTTGAGCTGCTAGCCACAGACTCAGCAAGTTCCGAGCTCCTTAATTAAGTTTGAATTCTATTTAGCCCCACTGCTGCTCTACCTCAACTGTGGAGGCTCTAGTAGCTTTAGCAACGCAAGCTTAAAAAAGGTCTAACAATGTAGTATTTGATGCTGATTATTACCAGTTACTATTATTATGACTACATATTGCGATTCAGGCCTCCTAATTGTAC
>PYXC01001446.1:720000-735000 GCA_015244755.2 Tenualosa ilisha | reverse complement strand
ATTACAATATAGCCAAAAAGGTAATATACTCTATATAAGTATTTACATCAAGCGATGGATGAATGAATGGGTGAATGAATGAATGGGTGAATGAATGAATAATTGCATGCATGGATGCTCCCGGTGGCTCTAAGGATTAACCTGATGTACACCTTTTTGCTATACAGAATGCCTTTCCATAGTCCTTTTCCTGTGTTCTGTGTGGAATTTGATTGGCTGTCGAGTTCAAGTAGTCAGGAATCTTTCATCAGAATGATGGCTGTTGCCTTTGAGGTGATGGCAGTGGGGGTGTGGTGTGGTGTGTAGGTAGCCCCGCTGGAGGTGGAGAGGGATGAGAGGGCAACTGCATTGCGGCTGGGACCTGATAAGGGTATCAGCGGGAGGGACAGGCAACACATCTTCACCTGCTGTCTAACACACACACTTATCTCCATAGGGCTGTGCTAGTGGGTGACTGGGGTGAAGTGTGTGTGTGTGTGTTTAAATGTGTGTGTGTGTCTGTGTGTATGTGTGCATATGAGAGAGAGTGTTAGAGTAAGTGTGTGGTGTGTGTGTATGTGTGTGTGTGTGTGTATGAATGTGTGTGTGTGAGAATGTGTGTGTGCCTGTGTGTGAGTGAGTGAGTGAGTCTCAGATTGAGAGGAGGCAGAAAACAATCAGGTCTCAGTGGAACAGAGGAGACAAAGAGGCCATCACCTGTAACGATGTTGGAGGGGGAGAAATAGAAGCCAGTTAAAAGGAAGCCCATGACATTAAAAGAGAAGTGGATCAAAGAATGAACAAGAGCACACATCCAAAGAAGATCCTAGGGACCAGCATGTGTGTGTGTGTGTGTGTTGGGCCTTTCTGCCCCATCCTCTCGTCTTCAGTATTAATGTGTCCAGGTCAGGCCCTAATAACCACACATGAGGAAGGGAAGCCCATGTGAAGGACAAGAGAGACAATACAAAAGGAGAGAAAGAGAGAGAGAGAGAGAGAGAGAGAGAGAGAGAGAGAGAGAAGGGAAGAGACAACAGGGTGGAAGAGGGTGAGAAAGAAGCAGGATGGATGAATGAAAAGATAGTGAAAGAGAGAATTCCAGTGGAAGGGAAAGAGGATGAACAGAGCTAGAAAGGAAAAGAGCAAGAGGAAAAATAGAAATATATATAGATATAGATAGATAGACAGATAGAGAGAGAGTTAGAGGATAGATGAAGGAGACATAGTCAGAGAGAGAGGGAGAGTGTGAGAGAGTGAGAAAGAGAGTGCGAGAGAGTGCGAGAGAGCAAGAAGAGATCGACAGAAACAGGGTGGAACAGGAGGAGAAAGACAGAAGCAGAACGGATGATAGATAGATAGATAGACAGATACGGGAGAGAGAGGGAGGATAGGGATAGATAAAAGAGACAGCGAGAGAGAGAGGGAGAGATGGAGAAAAAGTGAGAGAGAGATGGAGAGAGAGAGAGAGAGAGAGAGAGAGAGAGAGAGAGAGAGAGAGAGAAAGTGAAGCCTGAGCACATCCATATGAGGCAGACAGCTGGCAGCGTTCCTTCTGAAGTCATGCTAGTGAAATCAAAGCAGGGTCAAGACACGAGTGTTATCCTATATTTATATGTGTACTTGTGTGCGTATGTGTATATATACACACACACACACACACACATCAGTGGGGGCGAGTGTGCTCATGCGTGTGCGTGTGTGTGTGTGTGTGTGTGTGTGTGCGTGCGTGTGTGACAGATGTTTATTTTCATGAGGCGTCCAGTATGTGCCATCGTCCTCGGTGCCCCCTGAGGCAAGCCTGTCATGTCACATCATCTCTGATTAGTTCCCCTGGATTTGAAAATAGTGACACGGCGTCATGGCCCTTATGCCAAAGCGCCTCTGATATGATGCAAGCGCCTTTATGCTCTTGCAGCCTGTTTGAGTAAGTACCCCAGCGTTTCATGTGCTTTCCTGATGGGGCTCCCTCTCAAGTCTAGGCTCTTGTCTTGGCCTTGTGATCTCACTCATATGTGTGTGTGTGTGTGTGCGCATATGTGTGTGTGTGTGTGTGGTGAGATAAAAGATGGGTCAAAACTTGGTTGACTTGGTTGACTTTAAATCCACATAAAGCAGAATGGGTAATTTCTAAAATGGACAATCCCGGTCCTTGATTATGATTGGTTGAATCGCTTTTGACAGAATTCCCACTGTAACTCAAACTTAAAATTCCCTGACTTTTCCTTGACCTTCCATGACTTTCACTATAATTAAGCAACAGTAAGCTCCGAGAGGCCGTTCTATTCCGTAAGGGAAAAGCGAGTGGAGTAAATTGTTAATTTTGGTCAACAATTCCTGGCACACCGAAACATCAGGCCAGGTGAAACTCAGATGGCATGTACATCCACTTGAGTTTTAATGTGTAATAGGTTTTGGTTCCTGGTAGAGGTAACTAACCCCCGCCCCCGATACAGCATGGTTAAGACTGCATTTCGCTCTATATGAATGTGCTAAGAATGCACCAGGGCCTGAATTTCATGTTTCAAATCGAGGTGGATGGGGTACTCCAACACCTCCAGTGTTTGGGCCCTAATTAGCCTAGGCCCAACACACGCTGTGAGGGGTGCTACTGGTCATACTTTCATACTTTCTTTCTCTCTTTCTCTCTCTGTCTATCTCTTTCAGTCTCAGATAGATACACCGCGTGCACACACATGCACACACACACACACACACACACACACACACACACACAAATCTCAGATCAATTACTTAAGCTGTAGAGGTTGGCAGAGGATTTACTTGTTTTTCTCTCCCTCTCTTTCACACACATACACACACACACAGACACACATTATCTCTCTCTCTCTCTCACACACACACGGCAGTCCAATCTAATGAAAGAGGAGAGGCATGAGACACTTCCTCTCCAGAGGGCGAGGCATGAGGCTGAAGCATAGAGGCTGTGCTGAGCCAGCTGACAAACTCAAGTGAGACGATGGAACGAAGATTACAGAAACAGATGAGTGAAACCAGAGAGAGTAAGTGATATGCTGGAGATAGATGAGTGAACAAGCCAGCAAGCGATGAAGGGAGAGAGAGACGAGAGAGAGAGATAGTGAGCTAGAGAAAGAGAGAGAGAGAGAGAGGTCCATTGAAGATGAAAGATACCTGAAGGAGAGAAAATTGTTAGAGAGAGAGAGAGGGAGAGAGAGAGAGAGAGAGAGATGGAAGTAGAGTTGGTAGAATGAGTGACATTAAAAAGAAAACATGATGGAGGGAGATATGTGGAAAGAGAGAGGGAGCAAGGAAGTAAGAACAGATTGTGTATGTGTGTGTGTGTGTGTGTGAGAGAGAGAGACAAGGCACAACCTGTGTTAAATCTATCCTCAGGGTGGGGGGACGGTCAGAGAAGAGAAGACAAACACACAAAAGCATCACTCAGACAGCGGATATGGAGCGAAACACATGTAAACACAGACATGCTCAGAGCCTGGACATGAGCCTGGAGAGAGAGAGATGGAGAGAGACGGAGAGAGAGAGAGGAAGAGAGATATCAGAGATCAGATGACAGAGACTTGAAGTAGAGAAAATGGTTCGGGAGAGAGAGAGGGAGGGAGGGACAGAGAGAGAGAGAGAGAGAAGAGCGAGATATTAGCCAGTCACGGAGCACATTCACGCCAGTTAGGTCTTTGAGGGCTCAAGGCTTAGAGCTTAGTGGGCACACTGGGATTCAGCCCTTAGGGAGCCTAATTACCAATGCTTCTATTATATTAATGTGTTTTAAGATGTCGATTTAAATTCTAGCCACAGATTTTTGATAACAGAGTGGTGTTTTTTGTCAATCATATGCTGCTTTGGAAAAAAACTTGTGCCAAGTAATATAACCATAACCATAAAGTTGGGCTTTATGGGAGGAAGCAAATGACCAAAGCATTGAAATGAAATGACTCAAAAAATTCTTAGAAAGAATTGCCACACCTTATTTGATATCAAATTCAAGGAATTTTCACAAAACTTTCCAAGAATGTGGCAGTCTGACACAGGGTTCAAGGTTAACTATCATCATAACATAGAGAGCCAGTCTGACACAGGGTTCAAGGTTCACTATCATCATAACATAGAGAGCTTTTATGCTGAGACCTGAAAGGGGGTTGCATGCTCCACCAAACAGCAGGGCATGCATGTGGATCACTCTGGCAAGATAATTAAGCAATTTTGACATTTATTTTCAAAAACGTTCCAAGGTCCTTGATGTTATCTTTTCAAATTCACTTAATTTCAAGGACCCTTGAGAGCACTGCTTAGATTCAGATGAACAGGATTAGGGCAGAAGTACTCATGTTTTTCAACAGTGGAAGAGCTGATAGCTTTTCCTTGTAACACCTAAACAGCCACGTACAAGCATGCTGCTACAGAATGTGTGTGTGTGTGTGTTTCTGAAACTAGACACTTACGTTGACCCCACTGTCCACTGTTAGGATTCAGGTAGTTGGGGTAGAGCCCTGAAGGCTTGTCCAGCCGGTTGAGAACTTTCCGGATGTTCATGACCTGCACAGAACGAGCAATGATGGTCAGAGTTGCCCACAAACTCCACTACTCTATACACCAGTAAAATACCAGGCCTAAAACAATAGTCATTAGGGAGGAGTGGCTATGGAAACCACAGGTATACAGCTTCATGGAAAACACAACCCTCACAACAGGCTGTTGCTCGTGCAAAGAAGATAAAACACACCCCCTCAAACATGGGGATTCTTCCAACACACCCATGTATTTATCAGGTACACACACTCTCACTGAACACTAACTGCAGCTCGGTGGACATATTACATCATATCCCTGAGACTGTTCCAAACCTTCCATTTTTATTCATTTATAGGGGTCAGACAGTGGTTAAGTGTGCTGTACGGTGAGTGAGTGAGTGAGTGTGGGGTGTTTGTGGTTTGGTTAAGTGTGTTGTAAGGTGAGTGAGTGAGTGAGTGTGGTGTGTGTGTGTGTGTGTGTGTGTGTGTGTGTGTCTGCTCACCTTCTCAGCGAAGGCGGGGTTTCCAGACAGTTTGCTGAGGTGCATGAACTCCAGGTGCAGTGTGCCGTACTCCGCCAGGATGCTGCTGCCACCAGATGCCCACGGCCAGTTACGCCCAATGCCACTACAGACACAAAACACACACACACACACAGTTATGGCCAATGGCACCACAGACACAAAACACACACACACACACAGTTATGGCCAATGGCACCACAGACACAAAACACACACACACACACAGAGTTACGCCCAATGCCACTACAGACACAAAACACACACACACAGTTATGGCCAATGCCACTACAGACACAAAACACACACACACACACAAACACACACACACACACACACACACACACACACACACAGTTACACCCAATGCCACTACAGACACAAAACACACATACACACACACATTTACGCCCAATGACACTACAGACACAAAACACACACACACACACACACAACTACTGCAACTGCAGAGATACAAATAACCCACACATTATTACTCCTACTGTCCAAAAAAAGAGAACTGACTCACATAAATGCAAACGCAGTCTCCTTACAAGTGCACATTCCACCCCAGGTAAATGAGTACAAGTTACTTCTTACTCCTTATCATCCATACACTATTTCCACCATACCATAGCCCTGCATTCAACCTCTACTGGAGGCCTTTATCTGACAAACGTAAACATAATTCAAATGTAAAACAAGTTACCCAGGGGCCAAAAATGCATGCTGACATTGCTGAAAAGAAACCAATTCTGAGTCAATACCTAGATAGCCCACTGTGCTGTGAAGAGCTTTCTCCATTCACCCATGTTTACAGCCACTCTCAGACTACAGCTGTTTCACACAGTGACATTTGCTGTGCCAAGCCCCTCTTCGGCTGGTGGGTGGACACAGCAGTGTGTGTGTGTGTGTGTGTGTGTTTTCAACAGGGCAAAGCGTGGGAACACAGGCCTCAGTGGGAGCTGTGATTACACAAGGGCTAAATCAGGACTAATTAGCTGTCAACTCATAATCTACTGCACAGTTTGGTGCTCTCCATGTGCATGCACACACACACACACACACACACACACACAGGCGCAGACGCCGACACACACGTGCAGACACACGCACACACACACACAAATATGCAAACAACCAGAGTGAGGTACAGCCTAATTCCAAAACACAGGATGGGATAATTCATCCTTGGCCCTGGGTTGCGCTCTAATAATCTGTCAATTCCCCGACTGACATCATTTCCTGCTCACTACTCATACGAGCACAAACCCATTCACAGCTAACAAAAAGTTGGATGGTGTTTTCAGGACAAAGTGCTCATAAACAACCATTAAAAAGCATCAGTGAGGATGCAATTGTGACAAACGAAACACTGTGTTGCACGCATCTCTTGTGTATGTCTGAACATCATGGTTGATTACCCTTATGATGTTTATGTTTTTTGTGTTAACAAGAGAGAGACTTTGTATGTCTCTCTCTTCTCTCTCTCTCTCTGTGTGTGTGTGTGTGTGTGTGTGTGTAAAGGAGAAAAGGAAGCCTAATCCAGATCTCATTACCATGGTGGCCACACCAGTCAGCGCTCAGCAGATCCCAGGCCAGTCCACGTGTTGATAAGGACACATGGGAACACAGCAGAAGCAGTGCGCACACACAGACAGACACACACACACACACACACAATAGTGCTGCAAGATTCTGGAAAAAAATTGAATCGTGATAACGATTCTCTGCACATTTTTTTTTTTACAAACTGAAATGCCTATTTGAGCTTAGGTCAACAATATTTTTTGCCCTAAAATTTATAAGAGATCAAAAATCAACAGAATAACATAAAGATACCCTAACCAGGGGTTTGTGTCATTTGTGAGGACGTTTATTCTCTTTGAGGCAAAAAAGGCTCCACAGAAGTGCGTTGTCCACCATGAAAGTCTTGTCCCTGTAATAACATTATGAGATTTCGTTCCGTTCCGTTTTACATTCTTAGACATTTTTTATGTGCTTCTTTGGAAAACACGTCTACCCCTGAAGACCTACACAGCTAGACAATATGTATGCCATAACCTACAGGTGTGTCACGACCACAATTTTGCAAACCAGGGCTGTCTAATAAAATCAACATTTGTCCGTTGGATTAGAAAGCCAGACATTCAATCCACCAACAATATGTATGTAATTTTACAAAAGAGAATGAAATAATGCAAAAAGGACACGTGCAATTGGATGGAGGACTTATCTTAACACACACACACACACAACAGACACACACACACACACACACACGGACAGACACACTGGTGCACACACACACACACACACACACACACACACAGTGGCACGGACACACTGTCACCGGCACAGGGGCGGACACACACACACACACACACACACAGCTCAGCTTGGGGAAAAATGATCATAAATCTACTAAAATCCCAGGACTCCCAACATGCCACCAAAACATGCCTCCTTCACACTCACATGAAATTCATGAAGCCAGTTTCTTAGTTACATTTCACATCCAATAAAAAAATATTATTTCTACAATGTATAGCTAAATCTATCTTTGAAACTGTATTTAATTAACATTAGCTATAGGTGTGATGGTGACGTTATTTTGTTTTCTGTCTTTAACACCAACATTTAGTCGTAGTGGTCGTCAAGGACAGAGGCTATAGCCAGAAGGACAGACGCACCATCTATCAGTTTTAACCCACTTAGTTCTCAAACGATAGATGAGTATCTATTTTTAACATGTGAGCATGTGTGTTTGTATATATGTGTATGTGTGTGTGTGTGTGTGTGTGTGTATCTTTATAGAGCCAAGCATGTTGCCCCCATGTCATTATTCACCACATTGTAGCTTGCTGCCCGAAGGAATGTCAATGTTCCTACTGGTCCCGATTGCTTGAACACACACACACACACACACACACACACACGTATTTGGAGATCAACTCTGGGGGGAGATGTGCAGAGGGAGGAGAAACACTATATATATATATACAAAGGAACAAGTGAGACAGAAAAAGGATGAGAGGAGTGTATGATATACAAAAGGATGACAACAATCCTCTCCAAACGGGAACATACCACAGCATTAATATGCACCCCCACCTCTCCAAAACAGGAGCGTGCAGCAGCATTAATCTAACCCCCCCCCCGTCTCATCCTCATTCCCTTACTTCTCTAGCTGCTGTGCCACAGGAATTTGGGTTTCATTACACAGCTGATTAAACCAATTTAATCAGAGTCCTGGAATAACTTAAAAAACAAAGTGGTGTGTGTATGTGAGTATAAGTCTGTGAGTGTGAGTGTTAGTATCCTGTATGGCTCTTGAGACTGGTATGGGGCTACAGTCATGTGGCCTGTTTGCGCAGGCCACACTCTTTCAAATGCTTGCATGCACACACACACGCACACATGCACACACACACACACACACGTGCACACACACACACACACACACACACAGCTGACTGGCCTCTTTTTCACTTTCATTCTAGTTCTCTATCTCTTCCCCCTCTTCTTTTACCATACCTTACTGCTCTGTCTTTCTCTCTGGCTTAGTGGCAGGAAATAGCACACATCTCTGTCCATCCGGAGCTGATCTGTCAAATGTCCACACACACACACTTTACACACACAATCACTGTCTCAATAACTCTTAATCTCTCTCCCGCTCACTCCCATATGCACATCATGCATGTCCTATACGTCTGTCAATCCTCTCCCTCTCTCTCATAACAGGCCCTTGACCCAGCATGTGAGAGCACTCTGACAACGGTCCATTCAACACAGGTCCACATACCGTAGCCTGTTGCACTTCAGTGCATATTCATGCCAGGGCTAGAGGCTATATGCCAGCAAAAACCTACACAACAGCCAGACCCATGCTGAATTTAGAGCACCAAAGAGACAGAGACAGAGACAGAGACAGAGAGCCTTTGTGTGTGTGTGTATGTGTGTGTGTGTGTCCGTGTGCGCCCCCCCTCCCTCACAGCCATTTAATCTGTCCTCTGCACTGCTGCTCGCTATTTTCAAAAGACTCCTGCGGTAGCATTTTTAAAGGATTTAGCCACTCCTGTGTGTGTGTGTGTGTGTGTGTTCTGTGTACTCTCCGACACCAAGGCTGTGACCGTCAAACACTCCCAACTCCCTGGAGGTAAGCCCTTAGAGCGACAAGAGAGGACTAGCTGCCCCCCTATTAAAGCCAATGACGTCCAGAGGCAGGTGTCCAATCTACAACCCCACCTTCTCTTCATCTCTATTCTCATTCACTCACTCTGTCCCTCCCTCCATCACCTCACTGCCCTCAGGGTCATCCCTCTCTCGCTGACCTGTCGCACTGCAGTAGGCAATCATTCATCTGGTGTGTGAGAGAGAGAGATGATGAAAGGAAAGGAGGTAAATATGGAAGGACAGAGATGAGAGGAGAAACAGAGAGGAAAAAAGAGCAGAGTGGTAGCAAGTGATGAAAGAGAGAGAGAGAAAAGGAGAGAGAGAGAGAGAGAGAGAGTTCCGAGTTCCTAACGAGCTGAAACTTGGGAGGGCTGCTGCTTGTCCGGAGCACTTTAACGACCTGCCTAATTGGGGGTCGCCCCCGGGATGGGAGCGTGTTAATTAAAAGCACGTCCAACAGCAGCACCTCCTAGGCTAGCACAAAGTGCTGAGTCACCTGTGGGTGAAAGATGACTCGAGGAAAAGCAGAGGCTTTAAATGGACAGGCCCTGTGGCTGGAGAAGCATTAAGAGGCTTTGTTGCCTGAGTGAGTGAGTGCACCATTACACGGTTGGCATAGCACTGACAGGAAGCCTCCAGCCACTCAACTGGACACAAGAGATATTTGATGTAAGGCCTGTGTGTGTGTGCCTGTGTGTGTGTGTGTGTGTGTGTGTGTGTGTGTGTGTGTGTGACAGGGAAGTAAAGAGAGAGACAAGGGGGAGATTGGCAATTATCATTATTCCACTTTTAATTACCAGGATTTGCTAATGGGATCAGGCATCAAGGATTAAGGCGGAATGGCACCTTGATGTTACTCCAGCCTGCTCTCCTGCCTCTATTCTATTTCCTTTCTTTCCTTCTCCATCTTTTCTTTCTTTCCTTCTCCTCCTCCCTTCCTTTGCTTTCTGTTCTCCTACCCCTATTACATTTACTTTGTTTCCTTCCTCTCCTCCTCTTCTTTTCCTTCTCCTCTCCTCTTCTCTACCCTCCTCTCCTCTCTTCTCTCCCCTCATCCTGCTGCTGGCATCTCCTCTCTTTTCTCCAAGTATAATGTGCCTATATTTGCTACATATTAGAATCTGAAGTAGTCCCTGCTGCCATATGTTTAGATCTGCAGTCCTCAAAGTCACATGTGTGACAGGCACAAGTTGCTCGTTGCCTCTGCGCTTATCACACGGCTTTTACTTCACCGTTTGCGGTCGCTCTCTGCGGCAGGTGTCACCGTGGCGATGAGCCCCGTGCTCTGCTGTGACAGAGGAGAAGTGTAAACGTAGCCGTTGCCATGATACTTTGAGCAGTGCCTTTCCTGACTGCCAGAATATATTAGACTTTATATGTTAACCTCAAAGGTTTTGAGACGGTTTTGAATTCACAAGTCATGAGGTATTTAAACTGCAAACTCCAAAAGATCACACAAATGTAAATTACTACCAAGTTCAAATGGGTCATGAATAAATAAAACAGAAAAAAAGCTAAAGTTAAAGTTAACACTAAAAGAACAACCGCAGAACATTATTTATTTAGTACAAATCAAGCATTTTATCTTTGAAGAGGTTATTTTGTAAGTAAGCAAGGATTTTAGCACTGCAGAGCACTCACATAGCAAAACAAGCAGACATCATGGCAAGTTCCCTGGCATGGTAAGCACACACACACACAGACTACTGGGTGCCTCCTAGCCTGCTGGGGAACACACATGGCAGAGTGAAGCACAACGTGGGAGACTAAACGGCACACCAGTCCAGTCCCCCCCACCACCACCACCACCACCACTCCCCCAACCCACAGTACATGCATCGACTGTTTTGTTTCAGTCTTCAAATGGGATCTGTCTTTTTCCTTCATCTTGGTGTGCTGCGACAGCCATCATCTCCCCACCCACAACTCCCTTTCTCCCTTCATCTCTTTCTCTTTCTCCCTCCATCTCTCTTTTTCTGCCACTGGTCTGTGTGTGTGTGTGTGTGTGTATGTGTGTGTGTGTGTGTGTGTGTATGTATGTGTATGTGTGTGTGTGTGAGAGAGAGAGAGAGAGAGTGAGTGGTGTGTGTGTGTGTGTGTGTGTGTGTGTGTGTGTGTGGTGTGTGTGTGTGTGTGTGTGTGTGTGTGAGTGCCTGTGGTGTGTGTAATTGAATTGGGGCAGGTTAAGTCAGGTTCAACTGATGGGAGCCGGGAGAGCCACTTTATCTGCTTTATGCCCCTCATGGACTTCGAGAGACCAGGGGGGTGCAGGAGCAAGATAACACAGGGAGGACGTGTGTGTGTGTCTCTGTGTGTGTGTCTGTGTAATGTCCCATGTTGAAGGAGAGACCTGTTTCAATGTGGCTACGAGACAGGAAAGAAGAGACAGACAGAGGAGAGAGAGAGAGAGAGAGAGAGAGAGAGAGAGACAGACAGAGGAGAGAGAGAGAAGACAGAGGAGAGAGAGAGAGAGAGAGAGAGAGAGAGAGAGAGACAGACAGACAGAGGAGAGAGAGAGATAGAGAGATAGAGAGAGAGAAAGAGAGAGAGAGAGAGGGAGAGCAAGAGAAAAAACAAGAGAATGAATGAGGAGAGAGGGACAGAAAGGTTGAGCGAGAGAAGTGAGAAGCCTTCACAGGGTGCACTTGTCTCTCTCACACACTCACATACACACACACGTCTGTACAGACAGGACACAGATGTTCCAGGCTCTCCGACAGTAAAGTGTGTGTGTGTGTGTGTGTGTGTGTGTGTGTGTGTGTGTGTGTGTGTGTGCGCAGAGGGACATCTTGACCATCACAAGGTCACTACTATGGTGAAGCAGTTGTTCAAGGGACTTGTTAAAGTTAAATGAGCCTCCCCTCCGGACCTGCTGAAAGGTGCCTGGGCATCACGCGCACGCACACACACACACACACACACACACACACCCAACTATTTTTTTTCTCTCTCTCAGTGCTGGGACCTTTTGATTTGTGGCCTTACAAAGTTGGAGTTGGGTGGTACGAGGGCAATTTGTTTTTCTCAGCTGTCAAAACTACATTAAAGGCTAGAGGCAAAACAGTAGAGTTGGAGATGAGATAGAGGCACTGAGGTTACACTGGACACATAACAAAACACACACACACACACACACCACACACACACACACACCAATTTGCTCACTGTTATATCAGTAATTGTGGACAAGCTGTGCAGTTTCCATATAATCGCTCACAAAGACATTACCTCTGCTTCTTCGAGCAACATCAGGAGGAACGGAAAGAGAGAGAGAGAGAGACAGAGAGAAAGAGGGAGGGAGGGGGAGAGAGAGAGAGAGAGAGAGAGAGAGAGAGAGACGGAGAAAGAAAGAGAGAAATGTTCTTTCAGTTGGCAGATAAAAGATCCAACACCGCAGACTCAACAAAAGCAACAGAATATGGGAAGAGAAGTCTGAGGGTGAGGGGAAAAACACACACACACACACACACACACACAAAAAAAAACAGTCTAGTCGTTTTTCTTTGATTTCAGAGAAACACTTTGTCGTTGCCCTCTTTGAAGAGTGCTCCCTAATTAATCTCCATCAATCCCTCCGCACCCCAACCCACCGTATTCTCCTCCGCAACAAAGCCCCAAACTTTCTCATGCTGGAAAATCTAATTAAATTGATCGCTCAATCCCTCAGATTTTTTCCTCACTCTCCTTTCCTTTGGTGCACAGATTCATTATCCTTCTAGTGCCATCCCTGCTTTTACAGGCTAGACATAAATACTCTGCACATCCAAACTGTGTGTGTGTGTGTGTGTGTGTGTGTGTGTGCGCACTGGGGAGTGGAATAGCTGGAGTTGCTGACGGAGAGGGGCAGGGAGATGGATCGATGAGACGCCACAGAGGAGAGGCTGGGTGGCTGTCTAGTGTCTATGGGCGTTACAGACTCACTCACTCTCTGTGTGTGTGTGTGTGTCCATCCAGAACTGAGTGTATGTGAGTTACAGCGCTCACCTTACCTGGATGTCTTGTCTCTTGTCATAGACAGACACAGAGAGCATCATAGACAGAAGTATGGTGAAGTAAAAGAGTGTGTGTGTGTGTGTGTGTGTGTGTGTGTTGTGTGTTGTGTGTGTGTGTGCATGTGCATTCTATATTAAAAAAAGCAGCAGTATAGGCTTGTTCTGTAATCGATCTGGGTCAAGGTTCTCTACCACCCCCACAAACACACACATACACACGCATACACACACACTTCTTTCCAACTCCTTCTCATGGGGCCGTCTCTGAGATGGGGAGCATAATACGGCCCTCCAAAAAAGAGAAGAAAAACAGAATATCATTAAAATATTAAAATAGCTAGAGATCACAGTCGTCCCCTGGCGTCTGTCTGTGAGTCTGTCTGTGAGTCTGTCCGTCTGTCTGTGAGTCTGTCCATCCGTCTGTGAGTCTGCCTGTGTGTCTGTCTGACTGAGCCTGTCTGTGAGTCTGTCCATCCGTCTGTGAGTCTGCCTGCGCGTCTGCCTGTGTGTCTGTCTGACTGAGACTGTCTGTGAGTCTGTCCATCCGTCTGTGAGTCTGCCTGTGTGTCTGTGTCTGTGAGTCTGTCCGTCTGTCTGTGAGTCTGTCCATCCGTCTGTGAGTCTGCCTGTGTGTCTGTCTGACTGAGACTGTCTGTGAGTCTGTCCATCCGTCTGTGAGTCTGCCTGTGTGTCTGTCTGACTGAGACTGTCTGTGAGTCTATCTGTCTGTCTGTGAGTCTGTCCATCCGTCTGTGAGTCTGCCTGCGCGTCTGCCTGTGTGTCTGTCTGACTGAGACTGTCTGTGAGTCTGTCCGTCTGTCTGTGAGTCTGTCCATCCGTCTGTGAGTCTGCCTGCGCGTCTGCCTGTGTGTCTGTCTGACTGAGACTGTCTGTGAGTCTGTCCGTCTGTCTGTGAGTCTGCCTGCGTGTCTGCCTGTGTGTGTCTGACTGAGACTGTCTGTGAGTCTGTCTGTCTGTGAGTCAGTCCGTCTGTCTGTGAGTCTGCCTGCGTGTCTGCTTGTGTGTGTCTGACTGAGACTGTCTGTGAGTCAGTCCGTCTGTCTGTGAGTCAGTCCGTCTGTCTGTGAGTCTGCCTGCGAGTCTGCCTACATGTCTGTCTGTCTGATCCAGTGATTCCTCCCACTTCTCTTCTTGTCCATCACTGCAACTGTTGATTCTGTTCCCGTCTGCAGGGGTGATCGTGAGTCAATTAGAGCACATTTATGTGTTTTTAAAAGCATCCTTACACTTACGACAGCATGACTGGCCCATCACTCGGAGAGTTATCTGTCAGAAAAATAGGATTTATGGAGGATTAATTGTAACATTGGTGCTCTTTGTGTGTCTATGTGCCTGTGCACTGCTGTGATAGTGTGCTTATTTCCCTATATCTTTTGCCAAGGTGCACCTGATTGGGAGCTTTATATAAAGCTTCCACATTCTGTGCTTGGGGCTGCAATCCTCCTCCCAGGTTGACTTTGATTTTGTTTTATTTTTTTTGTCCCTATTTCCCTTAGATTGATTAACACATTTCCGCGAGTCTGCGAGTAAAAAATAGCCCTTTGCCTTCACATGCAATCTTGAATGAGGGGTGCTGATAAAAGTGGTGAAATATTCCATAATATTCTCCTATATCGTACCAGGAGCAGATTAGCCACCTTTCAAAGTATTTTCATCATGCAGTTCTTATCATACCTAGAAACTGGAGAACATTACAACATGATCAGCTGATCAGATATGGGAGGCCTTTGTCATAGGAAACGACAAGGGGCACTGGGAGGTTATCAATGGTGACAATGATGCCCTTGCTGGAGTGCCACTCAA
>PYXC01001446.1:702500-710000 GCA_015244755.2 Tenualosa ilisha | reverse complement strand
AGTAACTGCAAAGCTGCATCCAAGACAACTCGAAACAGAAAATATTCTGTTTGTGTAACTCCACAATCCAATAAGGAAGTGGCACGGCACCATCTGGTTTATTTTTGCGCTTCGTACAAAGAATATGTACTGTTACCACTTAGAGGTCAATAACAGTTATGAAAGCTTGATTCCCCTCACACAGACACAGACACACAGAAACACACACACACACACACACACACACACACACACAAGGCCATTCAATGGCACTGAACAATACCCATTGCTGGGTTTTAGAGAGGGTTTTCCTCCAGGCTCTTGGTTGAGAGGGAATACTGTTCCCATTCTTCCCTACACATTAGAGAGGGAGAGTGAAATGCCCTCAACTCTGCAGGACTAGGGCTCCTAAAGCGGTGTACACAGCAGTAAATAATCTCTACTTTAGCTTGACTGAAGAGATTGTGGAAGCTTGAAGTGTCTGTGGGTCTAAGTCAAGTGGACCATTCCGTTGTAGCGCCTGAAAATGATACTTGTGAACCGTGCCACAGGACGTGCTTAGACAGAGGTAGATAAAGAGAGGTGTAGACAGCCAGGCTACAAGAGAAACAGAAAGCGAGAGCGGTTTGAGAGCGCTTTTTAACACCATGTTTTCACCGTCTACATAGTCTTTTGTATGGCTATCGGGTCACCAGACACCACCAACCATACCACCTAGACAACCATATTCCAATTTAACATCACACTCTTTTGTTAATTGTAATGCAATCAAATCTTCCAAAGCACTCATTTAATCTCAAACCAAATCTCACCTGAGCTGACGGACACGGGCCCTAAGATGCAGAGCCTGTGAAGACTGTGTGTGAATGTGGCAACAACAGAAGCAACCACAACATATTGTGCAACAGCACAGCTCGACTAATAAAAACCAGGGGGGCATTTAGTGCCCTGTGTTTGAAGCTACTGCTGCTGACCTAGCCTGCAAGGGGAAACGTGTGTTTGACAGGGAACAAGGAACGTTCATACGAGACGCTGGGTCGCCCTTTTAACAACGCAGTAAGGTATGGGCTCTACAATTGTAATTGCTATTAACTGCTGGGCCTCATTTTGCTAAGCCACCACGCCTCTCTGTAAAAACTCACTCTCACTGTCTCTCTCTCTCATCTGAGGGCATGGGTGATGTGACGTGCTTGGCAGGCTGGCACACCTCAGCTCAGCTCTTGCCCCCAGGGGGACATTTACGAAAGGTGTGAAAGGGCACTGGGAGGCAATTAGAGCACTCAATTGTGGGGATTTATATTAAGTCAGCGATTCACTCAAGGAGGCACAGCCCACGTGGAGGAGAAAGGAGGATGAAGCGGCAGAGGAGCAGAGAAGGGGAAGAGAGAGAGAGAGAGAGAGAGAGAGAGAGGTGGAGAGAGGTAGAGAGAGAGAGAGTGATAAAATGATGAAAAAAGAAGACCCAAGTATGTGGATGTGGTGTGAACAAATAGACAAGCTGACATGGGTATTAAATGCTGTGTATTCTTGATAAAAGCAGAGAGAGAAAAAAGCTGAAAGAAAAAAAAAGCAGAAGTGGAATGGGGAAGTATGATGAAGTGAAAGACAAATAAAAGAACAAAAGAGCAGCTCAGTTCAGCTCAGTAGATGGGGCCCATTACCACTGTGAAGTGAATTAGCAATGGTGGCGGCTGCTTACTGGGAAAGAGCTGAGTCACATCATCATCCTCTCATCTCCAGCCCACAGGAGCACATCAAGTCCTTCAAACCCCTTGTCCAACAGACCCCAAAAATAACCTCCTCCTCCTCCTCCTTTAGGTTTCTGTACCTGCTGGCCAGGTGTGCTAGAACTCTAGTTGGGTCTGTGCCACACACACACATACTTTTGTCAGAGAGAGGTCTGAGACTGGTTAATTGGATGGATCTCTCCACCGTAGAGGCCCTTCCGCCATTCAAACACATGGGACAGATGCAAAACACACACACACACACACACATCCATATTTACAGTGTGTCCACTACTGAGCTCAAACAAAAGCTCTGGGGCCTCCTTTAAATGCCAATAGACAGAGCATGGCATACTTAGAGGCATGTTTTGGATTGGAAATGGCTTGGATATTTCTGGTGCACCGCCTCCTCTGAAATGACAAGGAATGTAAGGGTAGGACAATGAGAAAGCTGGAGTGGTCATGCAATTCACAGAAAAACTAGAAAAGCACTCGGAGCCAACTTCCACCAAGGCAATATAGGGTCACTGACCCAAGATAAATTCCGGTGTTACGGGTCATGACCAAAATTTAATCATCTGTGGGCGGTGGTGGTGTAGTGGTTAAGGAACCTGGCTAGCATGCAAGTAGCCTGGAAAAATGTGGGTTCGAATCCTGGCTGGCTTGGCCTGGCTGGCTTAACCCTAAGTTGCACTAAGGGAGACTGGGCCTGATGTAATTGATAGTTGACAAAATATGTAAGTCGCTTTGGATAAAAGCGTCTGCTAAATGCATAAATCTAATCTAAATCTAATCTGTTCCTTGACAATCAGTCAGATACCGGATGTCTGACTCAGACTCTGTAGCAACCATGCACACACATGTAAACACAAACACACACTCATAAGCACTCATGGACACACACATAAATGGACAGCCACACACACAAACACCTTGGAGAGGAGAACAGACACTTGAAAGAAGCCTCCGTATCCTCTGCCATGGGGTGAAGGGCTGAGCCTTGTGGTTGGCCACGGAGGCAGACAAGGATGCCCATTCACATGAGCCCATGGCTACTCTGGCACTGCCAGCCAAATTGGCATCCAGAGGGCAGACATTAACACGATAGGGGCTGAGCCGACACAGCCAGCCCTGCCACGGCTACGGGCATCCAAGCATCTGAGACGCCAGCCTAAGGCACCTGGTCCTCCGGTCTTCCTCCTTTACTGGTTAAATGCCACGGTGAGGCAGAGAGAGAGAGAGAGAGAGGAGAGAGAGAGAGAGAGAGAGAGAGAGACTAAACTGAGCTGATCTGCCTGAGCCCAACATGGCTGGCTGCTACTGCTGCTCCGGCAACCGCTTCACTCCGGCTGGCAGGCCGTGATAAACAAACAAAACAAACAAACAAAGCTCCTCGTGGTGTGGCAGCTTCCCCCATCGACTTGTCTGCATCTGTAGGATTAAACCTGGGGGAGGCTAGCCTGGGTTGTCATCTAGAGTGGGGGAGGCTGGTCAGTTACTCCATAGAGACGACGAGACAAGACTCCGACATGCAGACCAGGGCCAGAGACGTTTTAGAGCTCAGAAAGCATTGCATTGTAAGATTTTTATTTTATTTTTTTTTTTTTGGAGTGGCAATTCTGAGTTGTTCATGCCACAGGCTTAAAGACTTGCTGCGTGCTTGTTCACGCACAAACACCCAAACACACATAAACACACCTGTCTCTCTCTCTCACATCCTGTAATGGCAGGCTTAGAATCAACCTATTACTTGACAGCAGTACCACACTTGTCTCATCTCTCTCTCTCTCTCTCACACACACACACACACACACACATGCACAGACACACACACCTGTGGCACACACCAAGCTCATAACCCCAGCATAACTCCCACTGGTTTACTGATCCCGAGAATGGTGCCCACCGAAGCGCGGCGGAAAACAGCTGAAAAGATAATTGCATTTGCCGTGCCATGGGCTGCCTTGTCCTCCATCGGCTTAATTAATTAATTCTACACTAATGGTGTGGCCGTCTCTCCCAGACACACACCACCACTACAGCACAGGCAACAGCACTGGCCCAGGAGAAATAATGACCTCAGCGGGGAGGGCCAGGCGGGGAGACATACAAGCCGTGCCGTGCAGACATCTCCATTACACTGAGGCACAGAGTGGCAGGCAGGCACTCATGGCTCCGTTTACAGTGTGACGATTGAGGAGGAGATACAGATGAAAAACCACAGGTTTAAAACACACACACACACACACACACACACACGCACGCACAAAAAAAAGCTTATGAAAATTGCATGTCTTCCTGCAACGAGGGTGAGAGGAAGAAAGGAAAAGAGGAGAGAAGAGAGAAGAGGAGGAAAGGAAAAGAGGAGAGAAGAGAGAAGGGGAGGAAAGGCGGAGAGGAGAAGAGAAGAGAGAAGGAGAGGAAAGGAGAGGAGGAAAGAGGAAGTAGGCATGGACAAGCTAACGTAATTAGGCCCTGTTGAATCAGTGGCTGGCGAGTGGTGGCTGAAAGAATGACTGGATCTGGACGGGGATCAGGAGGAGACGGGGGGGCTCGCTTACATTTGTCTCGTCTTTGTCTGATGTCTGAGGAAGAAATATAATCCTGGCCAGGCCATGTTGTGTGTCCTTATGACAAGATGACAAGTGAACAGAGACAAATGCACTAACTAGAGAGAGGGAGAGGGAGAGGGAGAGGGAGAGAGAGAGAGAAGAGGGAGGGAAAGAGGGAGAGAGAGAGGAGGGAGGGAAAGAGGGAGGGAGAGAGAGAGAGAGAGGGAGGAAAAGAGGGAGGGAGGGACGGAGAGAGAAAGGGAGGGAGGGACAGAGAGGGAGGGAGAGATAGAATATGAGAGATGAGATGGGGAGGGAGGGAGGGGGAGAGGGGGAGAAAGAGAGAGAGAGAGTGAGAGAGAGAGAGAGGAGAGGGCAGACAGGAGAGATAAAGAGAAAGGGTTTCTTGTTCATATGGAGAGGATATGGCATGTTCTGGAGGGAGCCACCTGTCAGCAGTGATAAAGCAGGTCTGCGTGACAACAAGCACACACACACACACACACACACACACACACACACACACACACACTCCTTTGTTTTAGCCTACACTCCACAGCCATTTTAATACACATATGCATGGGGGGATCTCAGTGGTCTATGTGCTCTGCAACCTCCCAGTCAAAAGGCAGGCTGCCTTTCAGCCATTTCTTTGTGTTAGGTAGAGAGGCTTCCACAGGAATGCAGAGGACAGGACGAAATATGAAAATAAATAAAATAAATAAATAAAACTAGCTATCCCCATATCAGAGCTGTCTCAGACCTCGACACTTCAGCGAATTCGAGAGAGAATGACAGCAGTGCAGACGGTGCCCTTTTACAGCGACATATTTGTCAGACAGACACACACATCGGAGAAAAGCCTCAATGATGGCACAAAAGGCAATGTCTGTCTGCCAATCAAACCTGGGCTACGCTTGGGCCTTACGTGACCAACAAACCGAATGGCAAGAGAGGAAATGGATAAACCTTTGGGGAAAACAAGAAGAAAAACAAAAGGACTCATAGTCATGTCACCCATCCATTGATGGGGAGGGAGATGCTCGTATGTCGGAATCAGCTCTTCCATTCATTTGTATTCACAAAGAACGGCGAAGTTTCCTCAGATTTGGAAGCACGTTCCAATTATCTGACAGACAAGAGAGGCTACTTCTTAGCAGTCTGCTATGGCAAGTGAGTTGAGATGATGAGGCTTACACAGACTTTGCCCTAACTCCACACATCATTACAGAGCACACAAAGGTCAAACACTCCTATGCAAAGACAGGTGCACCTGTTGAATTTGAAAGTGGGAAGCTGTCTACCGTCAAATAAGGTATTTATGAATTGGCCTCGACTTACTTCATCGATTTTTCACAAAGCATGATTAAAGTTTTAGAATTTGTTTGACAAAAACAACCAGGTAATGACGGGATTAGTCTGTGCTGCAGTAAAACCACTGCGTGGCATAGGCCTTTACAAAACACATGCACACGTACAGCCACAGTGAGTTAAAAACCACACACACACACACACACACCACAGAGTGAGTTAAAACCACACACACAGTGAGTTAAAATAAAACCACACACACACACACACACACACACACACAAACACACACACAGTCAGTTAAAAGCGGCCACGATACTCTGCGGTCTTGACATGAGTGAATGAGGGGAGTCACTGAGATCTCGGCGGCTCCTAATTCAGGCACCGTGACCAAACTGAATGACACGGTTTGTTGAGGGATTATCGCCCAGCAAACGAGACAGACTATTGACTCACTGAGAGATTGAGAGAGAGAGAGAGAAGGAGAGAGGGAGAGATTTAAAGGCATGGAAATGACATTCAGTTGACTGAGCGTTGACTTTAAGTCAGTGTACACACTCCTAGGTAGAACCCCACCCCCCCAACAAGCACCACAACAACACCTTCAGTCTCTCTATGCCCTCAGCATCAAAATGAAAGGAACTCATTTACCTATGCAAATTACATTTGTTGAGGCAAAGTCACGTGCCATGCAAACTGTCTCTCTCACTAGAGAACACATATTCTTTTGCTCTCTCCTCTCTAAAAAAAGAGCGGAGTGTATCCGTTGGCCTGTGAGAGCACACGTTCCCTACTCTGCTGATACGACAACCCCTTGTGATTCCACGACCTGCTTAACAACCTTATAGTCTGTACTTATGAGGGACACAGGCTGCCAAATCATTTAGAATGGAACACCTGAACAAGCTAAGCATTAAATAAACGGCTCCTTGTGCAATTTAAAGTATGACTTAAGCCTAAAACACAAACAGAAACACTTCCAGGAGAATTTTTTTTAAAAATCACAGATATTTAATAGATAAACATGCAAAGACATGTCAAAACAGCTGAAATAATTCTATTTTATCTATTCGAAAACTAAAATTCTAAAATGTCGTCCTCCCTCACTCCCTCATTGACATCCATTATAAACACTACAAACCCGGGCAATTCGCGGGCTCCTCTTTTAACATAGAGTGAATGGCAAAAAGGGAGGAACGTCCTCCTTTTGGGCGGGTCAGTACAAAATGCTCGTCTGTCATCAATCAATCAGCCAATCACCAGAGCTGCATTCGTCAATGGGCCCAATCAGAATGAAAGGGTAGGTTGACGGGTTGACAAGCAAGGTCTTGTACTACTGTCATTGTTGACAGACCTGTCATTCATGAAGGTGCGGACGGCGGAGAGTTTGAACCTTTGTAGAGTTTTGCTTTGTTGTGTCAATAAAAAAAGGATGGAAAAAACGAGATGTTGTATTAATGATGTTAAATAACCCATTTCACACACTGGAGGATGATGAGAAGGTGAAAATCAAAACAGAGGGGAGACCAGTTCCAAAAACTTGACATCGAATGCTAAGGTCAGTGTGTTTAACACCACATGGTATCAAAGATACCCATGGCTAACTGCTAGGGTTACCACCAATCGTCTATGCTGGTCTTACCTGTTGGTAGGGAAATCTCAAACATGTCCTTAAAAATTTGGAAAGGGCCACCAAGTGTTACGACAAGTGCAACTACCATGTTGGTGCAGCTATTCGCTAGGTAGCGTGCCAGTTGATCAACTTGTGGACAAGGGTGCCTGGTTGCAAATGACACAGCACAATGCTAAAGTGCATCGTAATAGGGATACACTAAAGCGGTTGACTGACGCTACGACGTATTTGGGAGACGGGATGGAGGGCCAAATTCAGATAACAAGGGCAACTACAGGGAGTTGGCTGAACTGATAGC
>PYXC01001446.1:662500-697500 GCA_015244755.2 Tenualosa ilisha | reverse complement strand
TATCAGCCAGACTGAGAGGCTGAGGTGTTGCAACCAAGCAGGCAGCTACAAACAGACCAAGGTGTTTCAACAGAACACGCCTGCCAGAACAGCACCCACAATGCTGATCTCAACAGGACAGATTATCTGGGAAAACACGCTCAGAAAATGTACACACCTCAAGTCCCTTCAGCATTTGCAAAAGAAATGAGCGTAGGAATGAACTGTCTGCTATGACTCTGGTGCAGCTGCTGCTATGTGCCTGCTGAGGCTTATGGCTGACCCAAGCTGCAGACAGCACAGCGGTGTGTAGTCTTTCTTGTCAGGCACCACACATTCCATGGGCACACTTAAATACTGGAACATCTCCACATAGACAAGTACAAATTTATGCCAAACTGTAAAACACTCATATAATAGTTCTTATAGTATTATAAATAGCCACCAAATTAAGTTGGTGTATGGGGTGCATTTCAGCACAAAATAGCTGCCGTGCTTCACCAAAAGTGAGCGCTACCTTGGTGGTAGCTGAGGTGAAACATTTTACACTTCACAAAAAGTACTACAACTATTTGATTATGAAGCTTTCTTGACGTTAATAAGCCCCGCTGTAAAGGACTTCATGACAGAGAATCTTGAGAAATTTGTTGGCCATTCCTCTCTGGAAAGGTAAGGCCATGTCCCTAGATACACATTGTTAAAGAAACATTTGGCAGTAAAAAAAACTTTGGCTGCACTCTGTTACTGGCTGAGGTCCATAAGAAGAGTTGGATTAGTCTAAAACCAGCTTGAACCAGAGAAAAAGAAAAGGGGAGTGAATGAGAGAGAGCGTGAGTGAGAAAGAGAGAGAGAGGGAGAAAGAGGTGGGGGGGAGGGAGAGAGAGGTGCATTAGAGAGAGAAAGGGATGGAGGGAGAGGGCATACATGTGAGGGAGAGAGAAAGAAATAGGGAGAGACAGAGAGAGAGAAAGGGCGGGGGGGTGAGAGGAAGAGAGACATGCAGTAGAGAGAAAGGGATGAGATGCAATAAAGAGAAAAAGGGATGGAGGGAGAGGGCATATGTAAGAGGGAGAGAGAAAGAAATAGAGAGAGAGAGAAAGAAAAGGAGTGAGAGGAAGAGAGAGATGCAATATAGAGAAAAAGGGATGGAGGGAGGGAGAGAGAGAGAGAGAGAGAGAGAGAGATGCATTAGACCAGCCCCCAACCACCACCTCTTTCTTTGCACACTATTAGCCAGTATTAGTCTGGACTCCCTTTCTCCACCCAGAGCCCTAATGGACAGCTAGAGGGGGGCTAACAGCGTAGAGGGCAGGCTGGGCCTGGGGTAGTGGGCCTCAGGGGCCGCTCTCCATCACCACCTACTCTTCCTCATTCTCTATACTCACTCAAACTACCCCCCACCCCCCATCCCTGCCTTCTAAACACACACACACACACACACACACACACACACACACACCATACTTCCTCTCTTCACTACAAAGTCCCCCCCCTTCTTTTGTTCTCACTTCCTCCCTGGTTTAAACCATTTTCCCACACATATTTTTTGTCCATCCTCCACTCTCCACTTCTCCATCTCCATTATTCAGTCTCCTCCTCTCGCCTCAGGCCTGTCTCTCATCCATCTCTCCATCACTAATGAGCAACCTTTTCCCCCTCACTGTTTCTCTCCCTCCTCCCTGTCCCCCAAGTCACTTCCAACCACATTCCCACTTATTCATCTGCTCTGCGGCTATTTCAACACCTAGCCTAGTCAGGCCTAGTCTTAAAAAAAACAAAAAGAAAGAAAGAAAGAGAGAAAGAAAGAAAGAAAGAAAGAAAGAAAGAAAAGTCTATTGTCTTACTTCACTCCTTTCTGGCACTTTCTTATTCCTCCTTTTTATTTCTCTCCCCATGCCCACCCCCCAACCCTCATTTCCTTTCACTCTGGAAACTGGCCTCCACCATTATTCTTCCATTACAGCGACACAATTTATTCTTGTTTATTCTCTAACATGGGGAGACATGGGGTGAGAACTTCAGCTTGTGGCCTAACCCCTACGTTGGCATTGCTCAGCAAAGAGAAGGGTTTTTGTTTTGTCAGAGAAAATAGAGTACTGAGTGAGTTCTGGTCATTGTTTTCGCTAGTTGTAGCTCGACAACACTGTGCTGCATGAATGCAGTGTTATGTCACTGGAATCAAGATGCTTCTTTCATTTATCTGTTTCTGTTATTTTCTTTCTTTCCTTCACTATTCCAGATGTGGTGAGGCGAGCGGTGACTGAGATATTAAACAGAGCGGAATGATTTTGGCACAAAAAAAAAAAGCTACCATGAGAAAGCCCAGAGAAAAAGAAAAGACATCAGCATAGTGGCACATCCTAACAAACACACACACACACACAAACACAGACAGCGAGAACAGTTGTAGAAGCAAAACATACAAGCACAGCCTACAGCAGAGAGCCTACAGTCACACCCAAAATACCATTATAGACGGCACAAGAATTCAACATCTCACTTCCACATGAGTGCGCGAACCACTGTAATCCAGTGTGGTGTGTGCAGTGGTGCAGGGCAGATGACTTATGGGGGACTAAGCAGTGTCTAAGGCCTTCAAGTGAGAGGAGCCAACGCTGCACAGACAGCAGCAGCAGCAGGAAGAGAAGAGAATGCAGGCCTCAGCAGACACTGGAGCAGTGGGCCAGAACAGAGCGGTGCACACACACAGACACACGTGCACACACACACACACACACACACACACGCACACACATGTGAACACACAGAGACACACACACATAAACAAACACAAACAAATAAAGACACGTACAGAGACACCTTGGGAAAACATGTAAACAAACAAACAAATAAATAAATAAACAAACAAACAGTGCATCTATCTGTGCACCCAGAATGCATTCAGAACACATGAATACACCCAAGCACGTACAAACATCCGCACACATACACACATGTGCACGCACGCACCCTTCCCGAAACTTTGCGGAACATCATCAATCTTGAGCAGAGCCTATTTACATGCAGACCAGTCCATACTATTGGCAGCAAATGCTTGGTTGCGGAGGCTTGTGTGTCCAATTCAGTGCCGCCAGACTGGAAACACGATTATGGCTCCAAACAGGAAGATGGCTCAACATGCTAGTTCAATATCCCATTACATCCAGCCAATCCCAAGAGCTCCTCATGATTGAAATGAAATCTGTAAATCTGGAGACCATTGGCTAATGTAGACAGCCAATTGTTGGGCTATTCACTTCACATTAACCCTCTGTCTCTCAGGGACAAATGGGCAAAAATCACATCATTGATATTTCTTTAGTTAACAACGGTTTGGGATTAGTTAGTTAGCATATCTTAACCACTACTGGTAGGCTAAATGTTTTAATTAGTTAGCCTAGCAGCTTAATCTGCCCCAGTGAGAGGCCATGATCAACACAGCTCCACAAACACACTGTGCCATGGCCTTTTGGCCAGCGTGCCTCAGGGTGCCCCAGGGTGGGATTATGAGGGCGTGAGCGCTGCCGACGGGCGCCGCCGAGCAGTGACATCGCTGGACAGCTTCCCAGACACTCCTGTCCGAGCAGAATGAGAAACGACAGGAAAGGCAGGAGCAAGACATGAACAAATAAATAAATAAAAAGTGCAACCTTGGGTGCTGACAGCTGCTGACTGACATCGAGATTCCAAATGGCCATCGATGCCAGAGAAATGTTTAGTAGGCTAGGTAGGCTAGGCAGGCTAGGCACGGCAGACCATCTGTCGACTGTGCTAGTGCAATCAAGCCACAATTAAGCTATTTGGATTGGCAATGTGAATAGTAAATTCCTGTTAAGTTCAAAACCAACTTTCATATAGAATCAATTAACAAAAAACAAAAACAGATTAACAATTAATCAATCTGCTATATGGTTATTATACACATAAAGAACATTTAAAATATATCACTTAAATTCTGCAACTTTGCTCAGTGTGAATTTTGCTATTTATGGCCTGGTGTAAGATTTTTAATGATGGATAAACAACCTTTTGCATCACCTATGAATTAACTTATTTGTGCAAGGCTTGTGTGAAGAGAGATTCAGGCCCATGTTTCCATCTTGTCAGCATTAAGCCATCTGTGCTCCTCTGTGTTTAGTAGGCTATGGAACATGGGTTACATGTTACATGAGGCTACACAGACACACACACACACACACACACACACACACACTCAGCAGAGTCAGATGTACTATGAGCACAGTGGGGCGTCTGTCAGCGTGACTGCATGCATACATGCGTAGGGGTGAGAGGTGTGTGTGTGTGGTGTGTGTGTGTGTGTGTGTGTGTGTGTGTGTGTGTGTGTGTATGTGTGTGAGAGAGTGTGTGTGTTGAAGAGCTCGACTCCCTGGTGATCGGACCTTTACATGGCTCCCCGCTGGCCTCACCACATGCATAAAACATGGCCAACGCTGTTTCAGGAGACACAACACGACACAGAGGAGGGGGGGTGTTGTTTGTGTGCATGGAATTAACACCACCCTGAAAACTCAATCCATACCGGTAGTGTTATACAAGTCTGACAATGACGGTCCTGTTAGCCTACATGAGCTGTCATATCAATCCAAATATAACACCACTGTCGTCACCAGCATCTCCACAGGAACAAATTGTCAATCACAAACATCATCAGGTTCACTTCATAAACATGCATTTACCTCATTTTTTTTTTTTAAGTATAGTACAAAACAAACTGCAATTATACCTAGCTAAGGTAATGTCTAGGAAGAATAGCATATTAACATGGCACCTTCTTACTCTAGTTGGACCACCTTTTTTATGCATTTAGCATTTATTTTTATCCAAAGTAACTTACGTTTGTCAACTATCAATTACAGGGCGTGGTGGCAGCCAGGATTCAAACCCACAATTTCCAGGCTACTAGCATGCTAGCCCAGTGCCTTAAACACTATGCCACCAGCACCCATCTGCTCTAGCTGCACCTGCCAAAAACATTATGAACATAATTTGCCATTCAATGGCCTTCGTAATCTTATACAATGTCTTCATTACTCATTCACATTGTAATAAGAAATGTCAATCCTGGCTAGGTATGACTAGTTATCGGGAGAGAGTAATGAGGTATTGTAATAAATGCATTGAGACCGAAAAACAAACAACCAGGGAGCACCGTCTGGACGATCCCCCTGAAAGAATATCAGAAGCAAAAGCGTTATTTATTTCTTTTGTTTAACTTTTTTTTTGTCTGTCGTGATTATTATTATTTTAATTCAGACACCTCGTCCCAGATGCCCGTTAATGAGGTGTTAATCACAGGGAAAATGGAGGGGATTAATCTAAGAGCTGAGCAATGAGTGCTGGCAGGGCTGTGCAGCCATGATAGGGAGACACAGGGGAGCTGGACTGACATGATTCAGCAGGTGACGGATGCGGAGGGAGAGTCTCCTCTCATTAACTTGCAGCTCGGCGGAGCACAGCACAGAGAGGGAAGAGAAATCACACTCCGCTCAGTGAAGCACCGTTCACATTTAGGCTCCAGCTTTATCACTTTTGCTAATGAAAAATCCCCAGGAAAACTTTTTTTTTTTCTTGAGCCTTCGTTAGGAATCGACTCTCGTCTTTTACCCTGTCCAAATTCTGGAAGGTGTCCAAAAAGAACATTGCCTTACCCAGAAATATATATCACCAAACAGAATCAGCCCCGGCCATTTCTCCAGGCAGAATGTAGGATTAATGAGACAAATTATGTTTGGTCAAAGAGTGAGTAAAGGAGAAAGAACAAAAAGTAAAGAATGACAGAAAGAAGAGAAAAGAAAGGAAAGAACCCAGCACTCTTTTGTAGCTCCTCGACCTGGTGTGAACCCAGATGTTTATGTTCTGGATGTGACCGAAGCCGCACAGGTAAAGAGAGAGGACTGAGCTGATAGCCTGCCCCTCCCTCCCTCTCCTCGCCTGCAGGCCAGCCTTATCAAATAGGTTCCATCTGGAAAGCTCTGGAAATGCAATAATCAAAAGGCGGAGCGGGCGGACAGACGTAAACAGGATTAGTGCGGCGGCGGTGGTGGTGGTGATGGCAACGGAGGCAGAGTCGCCGTGGCAATAGTGGCGGCTTGCGGTGACTCTGCAGTTCCAGCTCAGTCGGCCATGTTTGTTTTGCCTCCCTCCAGTGGGGAGAGGACAGGTTGTGCTCCATCACCCGTGAGTGTGTGTGTGTGTGTGTGTGTGTGTGTGTGTGTGTGTGTGTGTGTGTGTGTGTGTGCATGCGTGCGTGCGTGCACTCTGGATTCAGCCACTATAAATAAACCCGTCCCGCCACTTGTCCTGGGAGCACCCTACACACACACCCACACACTCACACCCCAAGGCCAAGAGTGGCAAGAGGCAGAGATGGATGGAGAGCAAAAGAAGGCAGAATGATTGAGAGAGAGAGAGGGGGAGAGGGAGAGAGAGAGAGAGAGCATCTTAACTTTGGCTCTAAATCTTTTGTGTTTTGATCCAAAATGCTGTTACTTGTTTCATCCATCCAGTCCAAGACATGAAGGGGAGAGAGAGAAAGAGAGAGAGAGAGAGAGAGAGAAACTGACACCATACTAAACACTGCACCTCTGAAACTCAGATGGTGTTTATTCTTCACAACAATGACAATCTGGCACGTAGACCACACACACACACACACACACCCCAAATGCACACCCCATACATCAGCGATCAAAATATTTAGTGACATTTCATTACAACATCTTGAGTTAAACACCACCTGTGGGATGCTTTCTCCTCCACCCAGAGATTAAGGGGAGGGTGGGACCTGTCCTACACTAGGCTAATCCACCTCTAAGCTCAGGCACACTGATGGCAATCACTTAACCACCTAAAGTCCCGGTCTCGACTTTGTTTGTCTTATCAGCTTGGACACAACCACATCAGCGATAAAGGACCAGGATTACAAGTTGAGGTGAGGGGCTGCTGGTTGGCACACCCACATCCTCCTCAAGGCGCTGGGAGATGGCGTTAGCGTCGTTAGTGTCCTCCCCCTGGGTGTCTGTGCAATTAGAGCCACGGAAAACTGAGTCATAACAGGTGGAGCAATTATACTCCGTGACTACGACAATTACTTTCACTGACCGGCACCTTTTGTTATTTTTTTTTATTTCTTCACAGCCGCGCTGAAAACAGAAATGACACGCAGTCCACACTCATACGAATGAGTGATTAAGGAGGGTATAGGGCTTCCTGCAGACAGAAGTGGACTAGCAGACTACCAAGTGGCCAACTAAGGAAACCTGTAGACAGGCCAGTGTGTTAGGTTCCGCTGGGCCTCCAGCCTTGACTATAGAGCTGACAGAGATAAGCCAAGCGCCGCCACAATGTTTGCTCACACATGCACGCGTACACACACACACACACACACACACACAAAGAGGCTTTAAAGATATCTTGTATATGAAACAGATGACAACTGCAAGTATCAGAACAGTTGATGCAGTTTAAACTGTCCAATGACAGTGTATACTCCAAGTCAAAATTGAAGTAGTGTTTTCACAGCACATTAAACTTCTTGTGTTTGCTCTATTCAGCCAGGGAAGAGGAAAACATATGGCCCTGTCTATGAGTAGAGGACCACATAGGAGACATAAAGCACCCCAGATTTTCTGTCTGTCATCTGGTATCTGTGTCTCCCTGCCTGATGTCCAGCTGTGAGCCAGCAGAATGATAATGACAAAAAGAATAAACTGATGCTACGCTATCAGCATTCTGCATCGAGTAATGTCTGAGGGAATGCAGGCAGTCTGCCGCTGTGTGTGTGTGTGTGTGTGTGTGTGAGAGTAAGTGTTCATGTGTGATGTGTGGAAACCATCACTGAATAATTCAATGTTTTCTTCTCTCTTCACTCATATTCACACCTTTACACAGTCCAACACAGACTTCAACACCTCCAAAAGAACAACACTATTGTTAGTCAAATTAAAGCGAGATCAATCCCTGTCAAAAACCTGTCAAAAACCACAGAGTCTACCAGATATAGACATACATATCACCAGGGATTGAGGCTGTTAGCATATTGCTGGGAAGTTAAGTGCATTACTTGAAATTTCCAGCTTAACCTTATCTCTTAAGTCAGGCCTTTGCATTCCTGAAGTACAAGGGTACAATGTGCCTTGTAGTTCTATTACCGAACCACTTTGTCCCCCAGCCTTTCAAAATTACAGTTGAGTATGCCTGTGTGAGAGCTTTGCGAAAATGAAAGGCCTGACCTCAAATCAGGTCTGTCCATAACACAAGAGGGCATAAAAAGGAAGGAGAGTAACATCTAATCCAGGACCAGCCATCTAATTCCAATAGCTTATAAAGCAACACTAAACCCAACTCAAAAGTATGTTTCACGGGTGACTGAGAGGCCAGGGTGATGAAATTAAATTAAGCCCAGCAGCAATAGAGGCTCAACAAAAGAGAGAGGAGAAAAAAAGAAAAAATCTCCACTGCTTTACTGATGCACACTGTGATAATCTCTCAATTTAAAAAAAAAAAAACATCCCCTTCAATCCACAAGGAGAAAAAAAACAAATCAGAGGGAGCTTTCAATATGCTGCATGGCCTTCTAGAGACTGAACTGATCTCTTCTGAGCATGTGCAAAGAGTCTTTATTCGAAAGGTGGGGTCGATGGCCTTGAGTAAGGCTATGGCAAGAGTAAGAGGGGGTGTGATAACCTGCACGTACACAGATCGATAGAGTCATCCATCCAGGAGTTAAGTGCACCTGCAGAGATGGTCCAATACACAAACACCTTTGAGCTCACAAGCGCTCCTCCACCCCACCCCGTCCAACCCTAGTGGTCTAGTGTGGGTGTGTGTGTCCATGGCTGGCCGTAAGTTACAGAATGGCACATCAGAGGTAGCAGACCAGGAGGATTTACTAATACCAAGAGAAAAGAGCAGCAGGGAGGAAATACAATGGGAGTCAAGGGGAGTAGGGTATAGCGGCCTGGGAGTTGATGGGATTCTATGTATAGCCAATGAATCAAAAAGGTGGATTGCACCCTTCACTCCTTCCATGCCCAGACTCCAACAGGAACAGTGACTTTCACTCTCTCCATAATAACCTTGGCTAAACTACACAAAGGATACGCATACACACTCACTTGAATTATGATGTGAACGCACACAAACATTCCACAGACAACACTCCATCATTTGTCATTACGGAGTCAGACAAGAGGTGTGTGATACAGCAGGAAGGAGGGATGGTGACAGGGAGAAAATATGAGAGAGAATGAACGTGAGTGTGTGTGTGTGTGTGTGTGTGTGACAGAGAGAGAGAGAGAGAGAGAGAGAGAGAGGGAGACAGAGTGAATGAGTGTGAGAGAGAGAAAGAGAGAGAGAGAGAGAGAGAGAGAGAAAGAGAGAGATTGCAGGTCAGGGCAAGAGAGAGAAGGAGCAACGTCCATGTCAGAGAGCATACAAACACCTTCGCCTGTTCCTCTGCACCCCTTAAACCAATGAAAGTTTCATCAGAGAGGGCAACCACCTCTCTCTGAGAGCCTGCCAAAAATCACTAAACCCACAGGTTGCAAGCCACCCATGGAGGCAATAAAAACGGGACTTGCCCCCCTCTTTCTTTCCACACTCCGCCCCTTTTGCTCACCCTGTGCCTCATTCCTGACATCATTCTGGTCACTAATCTCGATCCCTTTCTTTCTTTTTATTCTTCTACTTTTCTCCACTCTCTCCATTCCTGGACATTTCCAAAGTCAGTCTCGTTTTTCTCGCTTTCTTACGCTTCTCCCACTGATGATGAGATGAACTGGGAGCAGCTAAGGTGAGCGTTTGTGCATACTGGACCGGCAGGTCATTTCGGTTTCGGTTTCGTCACATTAACAAGTGAGCGGACGAGTGGTGAGGTCAGAGGAAAGGAAACAATGGCTTAAGGATGTTGAAAAAAAAGAAAGTGAAAGTTAAAAAAAAAGAATGGGTGAAAAAAGAAGCTTAACTGTTTTCTTGGGAACCACACAGACTAAGGACGACTAACACAAGCCAAACAGGGTTCACTCACAAACTTGGTCCTCGACCACACATACTGGCAAGGTCAGAAGAGCCAAGGCCCGTCTTCACAGGGGAAACAGCTTGGCTGTTAGCTGCACACACAGCAACACTGTTGTCCTCTCTCTCTCTCTCTCTGCCTCTGCCACAGTGTGTCTGTGTGTGTGCTATATGTATGGTGTGCTATACATCCCTCTGCACAATGAGCTGCTTTTCCAAGCCCTGTCTGGGTGAGCAATGAGGGGGACTCAGGCTGCATGTTGCATGGGCAATGTCTAGACATGCTTTTTCTTTCCTGTTTCATTTAATGGATTTCATAGGCATGCAGGGACATACAATGTCAACCTGCCACTGTAACAATGAGGGCTTTTGTGTGTTAGGGTTGCCCATGTCATCTCACTCTGGATTTGATAAAGCCATTGTACTCACAGAGTACATTCAACATCAATACATCTAGATACGCGCGCGCACACACATAGACACACGCACAAAGACACAGACACAAAGACACAGAGACAAAGACACACACTCTCTCTCTCTCTCTCTCACACACACACACACAAACACACACCTATTGTCCGATTGGAACTCATTTAAATTTCTCAGTTCTGGAAACACATGCCTGGCGACACAGGCACTGAGCCTCATTACAATGCACGCTCACAGCAAACACACAGAGAGCCCTCACCTCAATGCCACCGACACACCATACATTAATTAGCAGCCACTGTGCCTTCACACACACACACACACACAGTTTCCTGTATTCACTCATGAATTTTGCTACTTTCTGCCCTGTTCTCTGCTATTCTCTGCCCTAGATGCTGCTGAATGAGCTTCCGAGCTCTGCTGTTGAGGAGCAACACATCATCATGTCACTTGGAGAGCTTTCAGTCGATCCACAATTTGTCACAGCGGAAAAATGACAAAGCTATCAAATTAGCAACAACCCAATTTCGCTCACTACGTGACCGTTTTGCGACAGGGAGTCATTTCATTGGCATGGCTTACCAGAAAGTATGCTGCGCTACCAGTATCGAAATTGATTTCAGAGCATGTGTCTGAGTGAGTGAGTGAATAAGTAAATATATAAATAAATAGATAAATAAAGTGGGGGGCTAAAAGAAGATCTCTTCCTCTGACATATTTTTTTTTTTTTACAGAACCACCCATTTCCACAATTCAAACTAGGCTGCAAGTTTAATATTACTGAAACTGGGTACACTTTCATTTCATTTTCTACCCTATGAAGAGGCTGACATGTGGGAGGGGGAGAGTAAGTGAGAGAGGGGAGGGTGTAGGCTAAGGGGTGCAAACTAAATCACATTTATAATTCCCGCAGGCTTTAATTGGATCGAGGGGTGGGGTGGGTAAATATGACAACTGGAGGAGTTAAAGCCCACGTTCAGCCGAGAGTCGACAGTGATGATGCTTAACGGCTTACGTGAGGAAGGAAGAGAGAACAGAGATGCAGTTCATTAGAGAACCACTCGTGGGGTGAAACCTTGTGAGAAGAGGCGCATAATTTTCAATCTAGGCACCCCAGCTTGCCCGTGCCATGATCCTCCGTTTATTTGGGTAATAAATCTGAGGCTTCTGTGTGTGTTAATGTTGCCTCTCAGGAGGGACGCTGAGGAAGAAGAAGAAGAAGAGTCGGGAGGAAATGTTGGTGTCTAAAGAGAATGCACTGCATGTTCTAAAGAGAATGCACTGCATGTTCCTGTTACTAACATTGGACCTTATTAAGGCGAAGCTTCGGATCACCAACTCGCAATGGAATCAGGCATGAAGGACTGATAGAATAGGTTATATGAATGTGTCTTTCCAAGCCTTTCAAAACTCAGTGCTACCAAGAATTAAGTTAGTTTTCTCTTGTACCAACAGAAGTGGCCATTACTGATAAATAAGCTGACTAATACCATGGACGTAGAGGGTTACTGACCCATCATACGTTTCCCCATGCAATTTATTTTGACACTACATCAGGTATTACATTTAGGCACAAGACTTCAACAAATAGTCTAAAGTCCAAAATAGTGAATGCACTAATGTCTAAAATTTCATGGTTTGTGATTGACTGTCAAACTTGTATTGTTCTAAAAATCACTCTGAAAGTACTTGTGTTAAATTTAATACTCCTTAACTGTGTCTTTGCTCTGGTTGGGTCTCTCTGCTCTCTGGCCAATCAGCAGGTATCCTTTCACAGCACAGTATTAAGAAGGTCTCCAGCTTCCAGTCAATTCAGCAGTTTGGCTTCCTCTTGTGGCTTGCCACCCCGACCTAGAGAGAGTACAGTCATCCTCTCTTCCCTCACTCTCCCTTCTTTGTCCTCTCTCCTCTTTGTTCTTGTTCCCTCCATCCTGCCACTTAAAGGACAACTCTTCCCTCATGTCATCCTCAAACAGACATTTCCTGCCATTGTACAATTTGAACTGGAGCCACCAATGGTTAGATCTAACTGAAACAGACAGCAGAACGCCTTTGCAAAATACCTATAACAGGCAGGCCAAACAGGGTCAAAGTCTGTGTGTGTGTGTGTGTGTGTGTGTGTGTGTGTGTGTGTGTGTGTGTGTGTGTGTGTGTCTTTCCTCGTGGGCCAAAAACAGGAAAGCTGACTGGACGAGTCCACCAACCACCCGGTCAGTGGCATTACCCAGAATCCCCTCTGAGTCAGCAGAGGGTAAATGTCTCTTTCACAACCTTCTGCACTAGATCCACATGAGCAAAAACAACAAACACAAACACACACACACACACACACACAAGTGGCGTCTTTGTATGCCAACCTAGACGGGCAGCTTGGTTGGTGCTGTGCCACTTGAAGCAGAGGAGATGAAAGGGGGGTGGCTGGGAGCTCTTCTGAGAGCACTTGGAGGGAATGAGAAGGAAGCTGCTGTGTGCAAACTGGCCTATGGAGCTAGCCAGAGGAGACAGAAGGAGAGACGAGAGGAGGAGAGAGAGGGAGAGAAACAGAAAATAAGATCAGGGAAGGAGAGAGGTAGGAGAGCTGGAAAAAGAGAGTGATAAAAGGGAGAAGAAAGGATAGAAAGGAGAAAGAGAGAGTGAGAGTGAGAGAGGAGAGAGGGGGTGTCTGTGAGAGGCCTGTTTGTTTTGGCTGTGTGGGTGGGCAAGATGCCGGACCGCCGTTGGAGCGAGTCGGACCAGCCAACCAGCCTCCAGTTGACGGGGCTTACACACACACACACACACACACACACACACAAAATACTGGCCACTTATTCTTGCAAACATCAGGGCACATCATACTCAAATGCAGTGCCACCCAGATACAAAAATAAACAGTGCTGGTAGAGAAAATGGTTCCAGTAACTTGGTGAGTTCATATGTGGGGTGTGTTTGTGAGTGTGTGGGCACTCTATGGAGGCCAGTATGGTGTGAGAGGATAGAGAGAGAGAATGGTGTACACACACACACACACACACACACACAGAGTTCACATACCTCTTTGCCTGAGAGATAGTAGGCCGACAGCAGCCCTCCAACAAAGCGAATGTTCACTTCAAACACCGAGATCTCTGTATTCTGAGAGAGGGAGAGAGAAAGAAAGTAAGAGCAAGAGACAGAGAGAGACAGAGAGAGAGAGAGAGAGAGAGAGAGAGAGGGAGGGAGGGAGGGAGGGAGGGAGAGAGAGAGAGAGAGAGAGGGAGGGAGGGAGGGAGGGAGAGAGAGAGATGGATCATTAGTAGTGTAGCAGTGGAGGATGGTCCTTGTGCAAGCATCAAGAGCACAATTAGAGGAGCAAAACAGAGCAACAGGACTGGAGCAGATGTGAGGTAACAAGGGTAGCGTCCCACAACACCAGGCAGTTCAACCACAACACAAACACCATGGATGGGGAAACAGGGAAAACACGCACGCACGCACGGTTTCACCATCAAGACACACACAAAGCGCACGCGCACACACACACACACTAAGTGAAAGTTACACAGTCAAACCACCACCACCACCATCCCCCCGACCCCAAACACACACACACACAGACACACACACACACACACAGACACACACACACACATACACACACACAGACACACAGACACACACACACACACACACACACAGACACACACACAGACACACACACACACACACACACACACACACACACACACACACACAGACACAGACACACACACAGACACACACACACACACACACACACACACACACATCGCTTGCCTGCAGCTCTATATAACTCTTCAACAAAAAAGGAGAAATCTCACCAGCCTACATGCAATGCAGAGACACAAGTAGTCTACATATCTCTATGCACTCAAACTGTTATTTTGTAGTGGATAGGGACCCTTCAGGCTAAGGCTCCCTATCCGTATCCCTTTAGCTCAAGTGCTTTGAAGATCTGAAAAAGGTCCAATTCATGCATGTCATTAGCAGTTACTATGGTGACACCAAAACTATCCAAAAAATATATCAAAGAGAAAAAAAAATCATTATGTATAGCTAGCCAGCTGTGTCTGCAAAAAGGCTTCTTGTTTAGTATCCCATACAGAAAGACCAAAAGCCATTCCTTAATCCAAATAATCAAACAGATGTTTGCTGTTTTAATAAACAGCAGGCTATTGAAAACATCTGGACTTCATCTTGAAATGGTAGGCAATTAAACTTCTATTTAGCCCGTTACTGTTCCAAACAGAATGCTGGACAGAATGCATTTTGTAGAAAATTTGATCTGAAAAGACATTGCTTTGACAGAATGTGTTTGGCAAACCAAATGGTTTTCTGTTTGACATCGACATTAGCTCACTTACAGACAAGGCCCTCGTGTTCAACAACCTTATGTTGGCTTTGATGAGAGCCCTGAATACAGGCTGAGTCATTCCATGCAGGGAGGCAAGGGTCGCTGCAAGTTTGCTATGGCAACAGCTAAACAGAACGTAACTTTGCTAAACTGAACGTAGCTTTGCTAAGAGAAGCTCTCGGAGGGACCTAGGGAGTAACAGGGCTCTAAATGCACACACATACACACACACACACACACACACACACACACACACACACACACACACACACACACACACACACACAGTGCTGGGCATGCAGCATCGTATGGCTGATGTGAGAGGTAACGGGGCTCTAAATGCGCACACACACACACACACACACACACACACACACACACACACACACACACACACAGTGCTGGGAATGCAGCATCGTATGGCTGATGTGAGAGGTAACGGGGCTCTAAATGCGCACACACACACACACACACACACACACACACACACACACACACACACACACACAGTGCTGGGCATGCAGCATCGTATGGCTGATGTGAGAGGTTCCCTTATGCTGTCTCAACAATTTATGGGAACCCTTTTCCTGTTGCGCAAACAGTTTATGAGGCTTTTGTTACTTATCAAGCCATGTCTGCTGACACCATGTCAGTGTGTGAGTTTTCTCCAGCCACAGCGGTGGGTGAAAAGGCCACCGGCTTCACTGATGCACATCTGCGTGTAAGCTCTACGAGTATCTTTTCCATTCTCTCATGGGAAACCAGTGGCTATGAGCTCACATGCTTGAGTTGAGATTCACAAAGACTGCTAAGGCAGCAAAACACACACACCCAAAAAGGTTGGTGGTTGTACTTATCTTAAGACAGAGAAGGAGGGAGAAAGAGAAATACTGATATTGTCTTTGTGTGTCATTTTTTATGGTTCTGTTTGAGTACTTGTCCTATCTATGTGTGTGAAATTGTTAGGTTTTTATTTTAGAAGAAAACTGTTTTAGAAGCAAAACAACAAGACCATGGCCACTACTTAAAAGCAAGGTAAATTTACTCCACCTAAAATTAAAAAAAAAAAAAAAAAACCCTTACTCAACACAAATTGAAAAGGGATGTCAACAGTCCACAAATGTTGTGAGTCTGAAGTGTGAGAGAGGAGTTCACTATTCCATAGTCCCCTGAGTGCTTTCAAGATGTATGTCTTGTTGGAGTGCAGTGAGCCAAAGATCCTTTTATTGGCGTGCAAAGCCTTCAAGCTCCACATGCAAAATTCAACTCCAGTCATTTCATTTGAGATTATCTCTCAGTCTCTTCATTTTTCTGCATTGGTCTCTTGCTCTGATGGCCATATATGCTCCATCTCTCTCTTGTTTACTCTCTCTCCCTCCCATTACATTACATCCACCTTTCTTTCTTCTCTCTCTCTAGTTTCCTTTTCATCATCTCTCTCTCACACTCAAGTCTTTGAAGATGGATTTCTCCTGAAAGGCTGTCTGATGTTCATGTGCAACCACCTTCTGATGGGAATGGTTTGAATTTGAATGGTTTGAATTTGAATTTGATTTGAAGACTCATTTTCGTTCTGCATTAGTCATCCAAGTCATTCACCATGTCAGGTCTTACACCCCACTACACACACACACAAACACCAGACCACACCACACACGCACACACACACACACACACACACACACACACACACACACATCCCAACACACACACACACACACACACACCACCGCACACACACACACATCCCACCACACACACACACTTTTATGGCCGAAGTGGTTTAATGTTGGCCATTAAAACTACTACTGAGACTCAGTGGAATTTGTGCAGTACACCCCATTTCCATCTCATTTCCATGAAAGTGATTTCAAATAGTACCGAACAGGAAAGAGGAACAAAGACAAGCAAATTCTTGTGAAGGGATTTCGTTTGCATGGCTTTCTTGAAATGGTAAGGCGTGAACAGAATCTCATCAGGGTAAGTTTAGAGTCCCTGCCCGCTGGTCTTTGGGGAGTTCCCAAGAAAGCCCTAAGAGATGTGTTCCTTTTACCGAGCCAAACTTGTGAATTAATTACTTTTAATTCAGAAACGCGTAATAATTAAGCTCCTCTCTGACACCGGATCGAGACATCTGGTCTGGGACTATTAAATTCGCAGCTATCCATTATATGGATGGCATTACTTCCTGTTTGAATAAATTGTGTAGTCCACAAAGAAAATGGCTGAAAACCCTGCAATGGGTCTGACTGTTTTCACATTCTCTCTACTCCCTCTTATTTCCACGTTTTCTCAGCTGTGTGGGGGATTTGTGTTAATTTTGCATAAAAAAATCTCTGCATCCACAGCAGCTGTGATAAGCAAGACACAAAGGCAAACTGCTGCTTCAGTGACTGTACTGATGTTCCTGTTTGCAAATGCAGAACACTTAACAAAGGCAGCCAACTTCATTAAGCTAAATAACAAAAATGCAATTACCTGACCATCTGAGAGGCTGGCTAATTACTGAGTTTCTTGATGTTTTGTTTATTCCCTTAAGGAAGGACGGTTTTTACAATAACTGTAAACATCTTCTAATCGCTGTTGCCTTTTGACAAAAAAAAAAAAAAAAACTCTTTGCCTTGTGGCCAACATGGAGGTTTAATTTTAAAAAACAGAGGGAGTGAGAGTTTTTAATGGCTGAGCGGAGTCTCTGAATAAGCAGTTCTTTGGAGGACAGAGGACATAGAGTCACCCGGAGTCAAACTCAGAGTTGCTTGCACTTAACAACAGATAATTTTTTTGTTTGTTTGTTTTAAGTAGTAGTAGTAGTGCTGCTCAAGCCTAGAAAAACTCTTCTCATACAGACTGTTTCCTTATGGCAATCAATGTAGGGACTGTACGGTTAATGTAAATAAATACTGTAATATAGCAATTACACAAATTTTCGAATTTGTGTGTTTCAGCACAGACACAAGTCATTTGTGCGGTGATCCATTAACAACTTTTACTTTCAGGTTTGGAAAAGAGAAAAAAAGATCACTCCAACCCCACGCATAACATGACAATAACATAACATGACAATAACATAACAAGCATGTCTTTAATTGAGCTTGCACTATATCAGTGGAAATGAATATCAATGTACTAAGCTAAGCTATCTTCTGGCTCTACTGCATGATGAAGAACATTCACAGCCTGCCCAGCAACAAGAGGCAAGAGCAGCAGTCACATCTGGTGCTACTTACATCAATATTTAAACTGGACAGTTACCAACCCCAGGATAACTACCCATTTCTCTCTCACACACAGACACACACGCAGATACACAGGCACACAAAATACACGCACACAGACACACACACACAGACACAGACACACACAGACACACACACACAGACACAGACACACACAGACATGCGTACAGACACGCATGCAGACATGCACACACACATGCAGACATGCACAAGCACACACACACACACACATACAGACACACACACACACACACACACACACACTCCAGACAGACACATATGAATAACCAGCCATCCACCTACGTACATGTAATCAAATGAAAATGGATCATAGCTGTGGTTGGCTGCCCAGTGCCCGCACACAGACAGTGGTACTGCCACAGCTCTCTACCAGGCTGCTCTGAGTCAGGCCAAACCCTGAACCACCTCACTTGTGGAGAGATGAGAATGGAGAAAGAGACAGAAAGAGACATAGACAGACAGACAGACAGACAGACAGACAGATAGATAGATAGATAGATAGATAGATAGATAGATAGATAGATAGATAGATAGATAGATAGATAGATAGATAGATAGATAGATAGATAGAGAGATAGATAGATAGACAGACAGACAGACAGACAGAGAGAGAGCGAGAGAAAGAGAGAGAGATTCTCCTGCTCAGACAAACTCGAGGAAGAGGAAGATGAGGAGGATGAGAGCTGGGTGGTGTTGAGGGTGTGTGCCGCTGAGCTGCCCGGACTGGTGATGATTTAAGAGGCTCACAGCTGGGGCGAGCGGCAAGGCAGCGAGCTAATCAGCACTGAGCGTGTGCGGACACGAGGACCTGGAGAGGACCAGATTATGGAGCCATTACCACCTTATCACCAACCATAACCCACTCCATCATCATCATCACAACACACACACCTACAACAGGGGATCCACAACACACACACATACTCTTTCTCTCACCTTCTCTCTTACGCATACACGCACACACACACACACACACATATATAACCCACTCCATCATCATCATCATCACAACTCACACACCTACAACAGGGGATCCACAACACACACACATACTCTCTCACCTTCACTCTTACGCATACATGCACACACACACACACTCACACACACACACACACACACACATACATAACCCACTCCATCGTCATCATCACAACTCACACACCTACAACAGGGGATGCACAACACACCCATATACTCACTCTCTCACCTTCTCTCTTACACATACATACACTCACACACACACACATACATGAACGCACGCGCACACACACACACACACACACACACACACATATATATAACCCACTCCATCATCATCATCATCACAACTCACACACCTATAACAGGGGATCCACAACACACCCATATACTCACTCTCTCACCTTCTCTCTTACACATACATATACACACGCACACACACACACATATATCCCACTCCCCAGACACAGATACGCCACTGCATGCACGCACACATACACACGCATGCACACACCCCACTTCCGAAACACACACACACACACTTCTGTCCGTGCATACACAAACACACACAGACACACACACACACACACACACACACTGTAGATACGACCTCACCCACAGTGAGATTTGCACTGAGAAACAGCAATGACGGCTGCCACGTGGGCGACTGAAACAGGATGTGGTGTGCAGCTAGTACTGCTTTTCGTTTTAGCAGCCGTGGCAATACAGCGGAACATTCCGGTAACAGCATGGCATTGCCACTAAAGCAGGGTCCACGAAGCAGTTTGAGTTACCTTATAACACTTAAACATTCCATCGAAGTGGTAGTACTATCACAGTATGGCATTCCAATTTAGGGAACAACAGCCACAAGTCAAATGCATGTGTGTAATGTAACTACAGTACATTTTAAATTAAACTGTTGGTAGATTTGCTCTTTGCTTAAAAGCAAATGTAGAACTAATTGTGACAATGCAAGGCTGTTGTGTTGATTAGGCCTAAACATTAGAAGTGGTTCACTGTAGTATTTAAAAGAACAAGATTTATTGCATGTCTTTGGGGGTGGGTGGGTGTGTGTGTGAGAATGTGTATGCGAGAGAGAGAGAGAGAGAGAGTGAGAAATGAAAAGGCCATATCAACCTTCTTTGATGTCAGCATGACTACACTATTTGTAAAAACAATGTGGTGGCCTCCCTCAGTTGCTCTGACAGGCTGGAAAATATCTGTGAAGGTGGAAAAAGAGCCCTCCCTCCCTATCTTATCTCTCTCCCCCCCACTCCCCCCCTCCTATCTATCTATCTATCTATCTCTCTCCCTCCCTCCTCCTCTCTCCCTCCTCCTATCTATCTCTCTCTCTCCCATCTCTCTCTCTCAGTCCCCCTCTATCTCCCTCTTTCCTCTTACTCTCTCTCCCCTTTGCTGTCTGCAACCTATTAGTGACTTAAGGCTGGTGTTTTATACATACAATAATACACACGGTTGTTGCTTTTGTTCCAGTTGCAGGAGGCCTCAGCTGTTACCTTTTCCTTCCAAACACACACACACACACACACACACACACATACACACACACACACACACGCACACACACACTCCCAAAGCAACAGCAGCAGCATATTACGCCAACATGGTGAGCCAACATAAATAAAGAATTCCACTCTTGTTTAGCCTCGTTGCTCCCCCTATCCATCTCATCCACTGTGAAAACAAGAGCTAGAGGGGTGAGAAACGTTCCTCTCACCCAACTGGCGGCATTTGTGTGACAAGAACCAGAGTCACATTGGAGAGTTCTAGAACGCTGACACAGAGGTGTCCGGGAGGAGGAGTCAGTGAGAGTGACTTTTTTTTTTTTTTTTTATGAGGGACTTCAGAGGACAGTTTTACAACATGCAATGATAAAATGCTGGACCTTGTATGGACACTGAGCACTGAGCACTATATATGTGGACAGTATTAACAAACTGAGTCAGTAAAATAAACAATAACACCATTATGTCTTGTTTTCCCTAATCCAAATATCAAAAAAGCCCTGCACCAAAAGCTGTTATTTACGCTCATGCTTCAGCAGAATGTGGCTGGTAACGCAGTTGTGCTGATTGTAATTCTAGACAGGCAGGGGCTGAGATAGAATCGCTGATTACAAAGCTCCAGGTCCCCCTCCTCTTCACTGGCTTAACTGGGTGCCAGGTTATCATTCAGAGTGCCTGGCACCCCCTGTTGTCTTGGCATGATACCCACTTGGCTAAAAGTTGCCACCCACTGTGAGGGTCCTTTAAAACTACCCATAATTCCACATGGACGTCACCTCAGCAAAGAGGGGGAGGCAGCGGTGGACGTGGATGGTCTGTTATCTGGGAAGCAGGATTGCTCTGTGTTGCGGGCGAGATGGATATGAATATTAATGGCCAATACACTGGGGCTCCTGCGGCTGCTTTCATTGTTGTATTTGCTGGAGGGCATCGAGGCAAAAGCCTTTCAATTAAAAGTTTGTTAATACTGTTTGGTAGAGCCTCTCTGTTCTGATCATTAAAATTGGGTGGACAAGAAGGGGGGGGGGGGTCTCAGAGGATAGACGACACTGTGGATGAATGGATAACAAGGCCAGTTTCACAACATGGGGGAAAAGTAGGGGGCATGAGAGAGGAAAAAAAGAAATCAACATCAAAGAACTAAAGTGTGGAGGTGTGACCGTTAGTCTGCATCCCCTTCCCCCATTCCCTAAATGTCCTGGGGTACCTGTCAAGGCAATCCACTTTCCAGTCAATTTAGAAAGTGAAGCACCCTTAAGAGCAGGAAAATGTCCGCCATTGACTATCCCACAGAGTGGTACCACTGACCGCGTCTTCCATGTTTCTTTTCATCTGCAAGCTCATATTTTCATTGACTTCTCTGACTCACCTTTACACTTCATTCCCTCTGACCTTTCTCCTGGTCTCAGTGAGGAAATAAATAACTAAATGAGTCTGGGGGGATAAAAAAAAAAAAGAGTTTCACGCTTTACCTGCACCACTTTTCAGCCTGGCTGCGAGCTAGTTTAAAAGGGGAGACGCAACCCTACAGCATGGAAAGGGAACAAGCAATAAGCAATGGAGAACAGGACGAAAGAGGAAGAGGGAGAGAGAGGGAAAGAGAGAGAGAGGGAGAGGGGGAGAGAGAGAGAGAGGAAAGAGAGAAATTGGCAGAGAGGGAATGAGGTGGAGAGAGGCCTGGGCAGCAGAAGCCAGAGACAGTCGTAAAGAAGGAGACAGCCCTAGATTACACCTTTCGTGGGAAGTTTCCACTGGAGAAAAGCACTGTGAAAAAAATAACGCATATAAATTAACTCAGACTGTCTGGCTAAAGTGTGTGGGTGGACCTCAGAGCAGAGAGCCTCATTACAGGAGATGAAGGCAGCATCCTGCAGGCCGCTTAGGGAAACACGAGAGAGCTGCTGTATTAGCCTAGCGCCCATAACGTGTTCTGGTCTGTGCTTGCTAAAAGCACTTACAGTGGGGCCAGCTAGGACAGCTCCACAATGCAATATGTGCATCTCTACGCTTCAAAGGTCAGGGGCCAATTTCTAGAAATCAAAAGCTAATTTAATGGAATGTGACGCAAGTCTTTGACCACAAGTGAACTTGGATGAAATGAATGAACTTTTGGTGAGGAATAACTACCAGAGAATAGTGATAAAGGAAACCCAACTATGCTGGGCTTACGGTATAGGATTTTTAAATTATGTCTGAATAAATAGCCAAAGTGTGAGAAGCCACTTCTCCATCTCTTCCCCACACAGAGAGAAAAACACTCTCACACACACACACACACACACACAGTCCGAGACTGATGATTCAGGCTTGGTGATAGGCCTACTGGCAGTGTGGGCGCTGTTAAGTGATCCCACCCACCGGCTGAAGGAGAGGTCGTCTCTCTCAACTCCACTTCAGTGAGTGCCAGCAGCAGATCAGGAACCAGAAGGCTTTGTTTGCTATTACTCTAAGTGCAATTCAAGATTTCGGCGAATCACATAGAAATTGAGGCCGCTTTTTGTTCCAAATTGTAACATTATGACAGGTAATAGTAAGAAATAACATACACACTGACTAGAATCACTGCGATTGTGATTAACTGAGGCTGAAGGCACTGACATTGGTGAACAATTCAAACATAACACTTTTGGAAAGATCAAGCAGTCCGCAGTGGTAAGGAGACTGACAGAAAACAAACACATACACACACACACACGCACACACATTCACACACACACACAGCTGACTGGATTACGACCACTTAAGGCCCATTCTCTAACAAAACGTATAATAAAATACCTATAACCTTTAGTCAAACATCAGTTTGCAAGCAGGTGGTTCTTACCTGATTAAAGTCAAGATTTTTCTCCACCCACTCAGTAGCAGCTTCAAATTCATCATACATCTCCATGATGTAGAGAGTGTCCAGAGCGTCCACGATAGTCGCCCCCTTTAGACCACCTGAGGAAAAAAAAAAAAAAACCCTGTAAGTTTTCAGACTCTTAACGTAGCAAAATACAGCTCTCAATATTATTTGTTGTTTGGGAAGGTGTTCCTCCTATTTGTTTTCTTTAAATTAATGTTTTATCATACTTCAGAGCTAAGAAAGTGCGACCTCGCAGATGCACTGATATTTTGGGCTATTTCTGATCCAGAGCAGTAATACCAGCCGAAGGCAAGATGATGTTACCAAACAAATGTAACTCTCTCCATCTTTACTGCAAATCTGGTAGAGGCAGTGTGCCCAGACACGTCCAAAACGATTACGAGGCGTAGCGAAACTAATCTGAGCCAAACCGACAAGGGATATCTCCCTCATGCATTCAACTATCTGCTCACTATGCACACTCTTTAAACATCCCCGCCTCAGGCCTTCCAACACAATGGCAATGAACATTATAAGGAAAAATCCACTATATCAATCTCATCTTATCCATCCATAACTACACATTCCTTATTCATTTCACGGTTTTCCAAATGACTCGATGACTTCCAAGTAGATTACATTTATCTGGCGAAGATGTTCTGGAAGCCAGTAATAAATGTCCATTTGATTGTCTATTTCCAGCTGCGGGGTGGTTAAGAGCAGTGTGATTAAAAGGTTGCACAAGGGACACACAGTCAGACTGCTTTAGATTCATAAGAGACACAAACACGTAGGGGAGAGCCTTGTAACAAAGGCCTCATCCTCAGAAAATGTAAGTAATTCTTTGGTCATCCATAATGGTGATAAAAAAACATACATTTTTATTATTAATGTAAATAATTGTATGAAACTTGACCATTTGTACATGCAATCAACGGCAGAGGTCACATGAAACTGGGTTATACAAATATTGCTTGCTTTTTCCATGCCCTGAGACATTTATTTTATCAAAGCTGTATTCAGCTTATCAGGTCAACATAATAACACACGCACGCGCACACACACACACACACACACACACACACACACACACTAGTTCACTGTCAAAACAGGCTCCCTTAGGTTACACAGAACAAAGCAGCAGTCTATAACAAAACCCAAAGAGCATCATAAAAAACCTGCATTCACCACTGGCCAAACCCAAACCTCTCCTCCTCAATCTCTCCTTTCTTTCTCTCTGTTTCTCCATCTATCAGCCCTCCCCTCTCGCTCTCTCTCTCCCTTTCTCTCTCTCTCTCTCTGGCTCTAGGGCAGAGAGTGCTCAGACCATTCGGCCATGTGGCAGTGTGTGCTCTGAGGAGCAGAAAGCCATTCTGGACCTGCTGAGCTTCTTTTAGCTTTATTCAGGCCAGAACAGGCAGAACATGCTGTTGTATATGCTCTAACACTTCAGGGCACTGAGACAGATACAAGGATGGGGGGGGGGCGGGGGGGGTGAGAGAGTGAGTACCATGGTAAACAGTGTCACAGTGTGACAGTACAGAGAGAGAGAGAGAGAGAGAGAGAGAGAGATGGACACTCTGACAAGGGATCACATTACATACTTTATCACAGAGAAGTGGCAACTGTAGGACGATGTGAAACAGGATAAACCTTTTTATCCTACAGATTGGGAAAGGACCTATTTACCGCAACATAGAAAAGCGAGTGGGAGTGGGGGAGAGAGAAAGAGAGAGAGAGAGACCACATGGAGGTACTTTCCTGCACTGATTACCAACAGCAGGAGGTTTCCACTCCTGTTTCAAAAGCTACCACTCCATAAATTGCAAACTACGTAACAAGAGAAGGAAAAGGAGAACTAAAAAGTAAGTCAATAAATAAATAAATTCTAATAATACATAACACTACGCATGCACTTCTCCTTCTAGGTGTCAAGCTTCAGTTTCAGTCAATAAGTAAATCTAACAATACCAAACTCATCACTCAGCACACAACTGCAAAGCTTCCAAACACTTAAAACAGGGAACAATATTGTACAACTGGCAAAACACTTACTCTCCATTTCATTACTGACATACATGCAGTGTCCAGCAGAGTTCATGACCCTTGATCACTCTGGATATGAACCAAAAGCTCCACAGGAGATGTTCATTGAGAGAGTGCTATTGCTCAACATATTACCCATATGACAGTCCCAAGATCACTTGCGTCCATGTCCCCATTTTCTGCCCGTGGTTTGCAAACTTTTAACTGCCGTGTACCCGAGACACTCTACGTCCTACAAAATACTCTTAGAACCATGAACAGCTTGCTATAACAATGAATATTTTTGCATAAATGAAATGTGAACACAGGCAAGGTACATAATAATGTAACTGTATTGTATTAGGGATTGGTGAATGTAGATCTTTTTCCACATACTCTCTGTAAACTTTATGCTTGTTCATACTATACTATCTGTGAATTTTATGTTTGCGAACCTATTCACAGATTTTTTTTTTGTGTACCCCCTATAATTGATCCACGTACCCCAAGGGGTACTCGTACCCCAGTTTGACAACCACTGCCTTGCCTAACACATCGGGCCCGCTTGTGTAGAGCATTAAGGGATGGCTGTCTCCTATTGTCTGTGAAATCCACAGAGCATCCTGTTGCTCAGCAGAAGTCATGCCATGTGATGACAAAGCACTAATCATTTCCAGCGCACCCAGAGACAGCAGCAGGGTCTGGGTCCCAGCCACGTGGACTGGACTGACCTATACTGACCGCAACTGACACACTCAGGGAAAGTGTGAGAGTTTGTGCGTAATAGTGTGCTTGTGTGCATGTTATTCATGGGTCAGTCATCACTAAGCTTCTATGAACAGAAATGTTAAAAAATTATAAAACAGTTTGAAAGGGCACTGATGTTTTTAAAATCCATTTTTTGGCCTTAATACCTTTGTTTACATAGAACAGAAAGGGGGAGGGAGGGAGACTGACAAATGTAAGTTGCTTTGGATCAAATTTATACTAAATGCCTAAATGTCAGTGGTGCCTTATTGTACAAAATATTACTTCCCATGATTATTACTTAAAATAACAACATCAATATGAAAAACCATTACAAAATCTGATATCAAACCGTATGATATGACGAATTTCAATCGCGGCCCTTGCGTTAAGGGTTTCCACTAAAGCCAAACAGATGGGAAAACGGATCCAATACCCCAGAATCCTGTCAGGGTGACCTAGACCGTCAGTTACCCAGTCCGAGGTCACACAGAGCCCCTGGATTAGCATGTGAAGTCAGCCTGGGTGACCTGCTGCTGGCGATCGCTCAGCGGTCGGCACAGCAGTGCCATAGGTGGTACACACTGTCCTCTTCATCCGTCAATGTGCCCATTTCAACAGGAAAAAACAGCCTGGTATTGAAAATAACCACCCACTGATTCTCTTCTTTCTCTCTCTCTATGCGCGTCATTGTGTACTTTAACTCTCTCTCATGCTCTCTCTCTCTATCTGTGCGTGTGTGTGTCTGTGTAAGCCTTAAAAGTCTTTCATTGTTTAACAGTCATCACATAATATCAGATGTATGTTTCTGACTGAAACCTGGCAGGTAATAAAAACTGCAGATCATGGGGCCCAAAATAGTAGTCAGCTTTTAACTCCTGATTTTGACTGAATTGTGTCTGGTACTGTGCACCATCTAAGCCTGTGTGTGGTTCTCAGGACTGATAGCAATAAAGTATATGCTGCCCCAGACAGCCAGGAGCCGCCACCATTTGGCATGGCACAGAAACAATAGGAATCATCCTCCCCCGGGTGATCAATGTAAATAAACTGCTGGTACCCCTGTGGCTGAGTAGAGCCTTTTGTTCGTATTTACACTGCAAAGACCTTACCTCAGATAGATTTGGAATGTATTTCTGTATGTTATGAAATGTGAATGTATTCATGTTTGGTATCATTTTTATTGTCTCGGTACAAAGAGTACAATAATCAAAAGTATATGACTTGTCAGAACTATCCATAAGTAATATTTCTGAATCTTGGTGTATACATATACCTGGATAGCCACTTAACAATGCTAATTGCCAAAGGTGTGCCTTTGGGCCATTAGACACAATGGTGCCAGGTAAAGAACCAATCACCTTTCATTGTACTTCCTTCAGCTGTATGCTAACTGTATGCAACTCCTTTTAGTTAAGTGTATTTAAGTGGAACACTTTCATTGTTTAAGTTAGATTTAATGGTGGATGCTTTCGGGCTGAAACCCCCTATTTCTCCCCTGACGCATGCCATTGTAACGATTAAACCTGTTTCCTGAAGTTCCGGAGTCTGCCACCAGTCTGCAATTTTCACTACAAACTAATTAATTTTAGGACACACAGTTTGGTATTACAATCATGACTGTTAATCACTCCTTCCAAAGGGAACTATTTGTCTCATTGATCAGAGAAAAGTCAGTAGGGACGGCACTGGTCCAGCAATCCTTGCAGGCCAATCAACATTAGCCCAACTGAATTCCCTTGTGTACCCCAACACTGAAGAATCAAGAAGGGATTTAAAAGGAACCAAGAATCCAGTTTTCAGTATTGGAAAATACCTTCATTTCCTGATTATTAACCAAGGTTAATACACTGGTTTTGAAAAATGTAATTATCTATAAGGTTAATACATGGGCGAGGACTATTCATAGGAATGTATTTCTTGTCATCATGCTACTTTGTCATGAAATCATGATCTGCTTCTGAATCAATGGGTAATATGTAATAAATTGAGGTTAATACATGGTTTTGTTTTTTAGTTTGCATAAAACACTGACGTGAGGTTTGTACATGGTGTGGCTTAGATTCGGAAAATTACTGCAGATGTTTTCTAACTCACTGGCCAAACCACATCAAGTTTTCCCTCCCTTTAGCCAACGCCTCCTGAGAATGCAAGTCATCCTCCTGTCTCATGGTCTGCTTACTGGCACAGGAGAGATGCAGCCCATGGAGGAGGACAAGAGAAAAGACCTAATACCCTCTGGATCTGGAATATAAGTCACAACCCAATACTCTTTTAATACTACTCAGCCAACTAATAGGGCTAAAGACAGGGAAGATAACAGATGACCAAACAGAGCTGGTTGATGAAGGATGTGTCCTTTTTTTTCCACTGTCCAAAGGTTGGAGAAAATGGTTCTTTTTCCCTCGTTTTGGTTTTTAAAGGGCCTGTTGAGGCTGAGGTGACAGGCTGAGATGTAAAGAGCAAACTTGACATGAATTGGATTCAACTTCTTCCTGCACTCAGAGTGAACTTGAGTCAACCATAATTAGAGAGCATAATTAGCTGAACTGTTGTGTGGCTGCCATTCGACCTTCCGCTGTGGCATGATGCCTTGTAAATAGCCCACCTCCCCGGCTCAGTGACGTGATACAAAACTAACACAGTGACTTGTTAACAGTACATTGATCTCTGTTAACACTGTTAGGACAAGATTAAGTTGAGTTGCTTTAACTTCTCAAAAAGGAGAAGTAATAACAGACTTCCACATTCAGATGACAAACAAAATCTTGCTTCGGTCAATATACTGCAATGTATAAATGCTCTTCAACAGGCATTCCAAGACCATATAGGCTATCCACCAAGAATAGCCTGGGCTGGATCCATACCCAAAGTTTGATGCAAGGTGGCAGTCAAAGAGCCCAAGCAAGGACTAAGTGAGGACTAAAAAACATTAATCACTCTACTGCTGGCATCTGGAGTACCTAATGAGGGGGGGGGGGGGGGGGCACAGGGGGCGACAGCGAGCACTGATCCATAGGAAAAGGCAACCAAGAGTGTCCACAGGTCCCGCTGCACCCGCGTGATGGATTCTCCTGTCCACTGAAGCCATACTGACGTCTCAATCCATTCCACTCAGTCTGTGGGGACCGACGGCTGCATAAACAGCAATATAAAGAATAATTCAGGGGGAGCCTTAGAGCCAACTAATACACGGCCACAATCAATTTCAAAGGTGGTGCCCTGCCCACTAAAAGGAGCAGGCCTATGCTGCTGCATAAAGACATCAGACAGGCTGGGTGGCCCGAAGAATTTGTATAGCCACTGGTAATAGGTAGCCACATGTACAGTCAAAAGCTGTAGCCTATATGATCCTGGAATACTTGTTGAAGAGCACTTATACATTGCAGTATACTGACCGTTGAGGAATCCATAAATCAAGAGTCAGCAGTTCATGATGCCCAAGACTTTTGAATAAGTGAATTTAGCAACTTGTGCTAGTTATCTGAACCAGTATAACGCATGGCTTTAAAATATACTTTGGATTCTTAGCCTTGGTTTCTTTGAGAAAGTCATGACATTTGAGCCAACAGCATGAGTCCAAAGGAGCTTGACAACACCAAGTGTGAACCATTTACACTCACTGTTCTTTTATAGTCTCCCTCGTCTGTTCAGTGAAACAGGGACCCTGACCCCTCAGGTGTAATGATGGCACAACAGAGCCGGCCGCAGAGCTGTGAAGTCAATAAAGTCAAGCCGTCCTTGCTGCTGGTGTCAACTATCGATTAATCAATTCTCAGACAGGCTACCACATAGGGGGGGAGTAGGGGAGTAGGGGGGGAGATGGAGTGTGAGAGAGAGAGACAGAGAGAGAGAGGGCGGGATGGAGACACAGAGAGAAAGAGAGAGAGACAGACAGACAGAGAGAGAGAGACAGAGAGAGAGACAGAGAGACAGACATGCCAAGGGAGATGATCCAAGGCAGTACCTTAGATGAGACTGTGGCCCCATCAAGGTCCCCTTGCGGGGTTCTCTTTTCATCTCAACTCATCAGGCCAGGCAAGGCCAGCGAGACAGATGGCATCTCAGCCATTTCCAGTGACCAAGAATTGGTGGCATCAGCAGGAAAAAAGAAGCTTCTAGATGGTGGGCTGAGATCAATATGCAAGGTAACCTTCATGATAATTTGTCAAGAGCATGACAGCACTGGGCTTTATAATTAGTTCAGACAGAGGCATGCCGGCATACACCTCTGACAACATTTACATTTACATTTATGCATTTAGCAGACGCTTTTATCCAAAGTTATCAAAAACTATCAATTGTTCAGGGCCAGTCTCCCCTAGAGCAGCTTAGGGTTAAGTGCCTTGCTCAAGGACACAACGGTGGCAGCCGGGATTCGAACCCACAACTTTTCAGGCTACTTACACGCTAGCCAGGTTCCTTAACCACTACGCTACCACCACCCCACCACAAGTTTCATCTGCAAATACATGCCAAGTTTAGGGGCTCTCAAATTTGTATTTCCGTCATTCTCCACTTTGTAGTGGGTGGACATGTTAAGCCTCTCCTGTTCCCCATCGCTCAGACAAACGGTGGGCACCTTGCATGGCATCCACCGGAAACCGGTGTGTGAATGCATGTGTGTGAATGTGAGTGCTTGTAGGAGTAAATGCAGTCCATTTACTCCTACAAGCATTTACTCCTGCTGTGCTCTGAGTGCTTGTAGGAGTAAAGGCAGTCCATTTACCAGCCACCGTGTGTGCCACTGCAAACCACTTTATCTCACACAATCACACTCACGGTGGCCAAGTGAGCGTTATCACAGAATGTCATCAGCACAGTCTTGTTAATGTCGTTGCACTTTTACACAGCCAATAATTGGCAACTGCATTATAAAGACAATCCTACATGAATCATACAAGGTATAAGGACCACTGTGAGAACAAAATAGACACTTGTGGCAGATATGGGGTTTAAGCAGTGTTTCTGCCAATGCAGGAGAAGGCAGATTGGCAACTTCTTGGTTTGTTGTGCAGCAGGCTAGCTGATAGACCAATTAGCAAGGATGTTTGTCTAGGCTTATGTTACACAATAACAGTGTCATGTTCCTGAAGTCTCAAATTACCTCAAAAAAATTGTACAGCCAAAAGAAAAAGTGCCCAATGCCAGAATATGTCACTACTTGTGGACGGAACAGTCATCTCTTGGTTTTCTCTTCTTGATGTATATTTTCTAAGTACAACATGTGTTATTATGAAATGAGTTCCAGAATGAGGTCCTTAAATGAGTTCCAGAATGAGAATACTAAACAGCTTGAGGAGTATTAGTGCTGGCGAGCTAGTGCTGGTTGCCACTGGGGACATGGACACTCACCGACTGAATTTTGACGATATTCGCTTCTAGCGAAAGCTGTGAGCAAAGCTCACTTGGCAGTACAAAACTCAACAAACAGACTGCAGGAACAAAAACTGACTAAAGGCAAAGAAAAAAAAGAGAGCCCTTGGACCTGATTCAGACCAGACAAAAACACTATTACAATCAGGCTGTGAAAACTAAAAACTAGTATAAAAAGAACAGGCCCATCCTTCTTGAATCAATTTGAGTGTACATACAATTTCTGGACAGCAACTCAGAGAATCTGGATGGAGAAACTTCCAGGTTGTTTTTTAGTTTTACCAAATGATCCCCCTGCTGATGCCCTCCTGTGAATCTGGCTAGCTCCACAATAATGTACCATTCCTCTCATCATGTGGCCTGGATGATTACGCTCACATGGTTAGGATCAGGTTTCGGGTAGAATCAAGTCGAGTCACAGCCAGCAGCAGTGAGGCACTGCAGATGTTTCTTATGGTTGAGATGCTGCACTAACTTACACCCCCTGACCAGCAAATCACACCTATTCACACTCCCGCACACACACACGCACTCACACACACAGTCACACACGCACTCACACACTCCCCTCACAAAACTCCTCTTCTTTTTCTTTCAGAAGTTCCAGCTCTCCATCATCAGATGGCTGTTCAGTCCTCCTTCGAGAAGTTTGATGAATTTTTTAAGGATTCATGGTCGGACTTCCACTGCAGAGTTGAGCAGTACCACTAGCAAAGCTCCAGGGGAGGGATACAGAGAGGAGGACTGTTCCATTAAGATCTTTTTGAAATCTTCAAAACCAGCATAGTGGAAAGGTCAGAGAGAGAGAGACAGAGAGAGAGAGAGAGAGAGAGAAAGAATGTGTGTGTGTGTGAGAGAGAGAGAGAGAGAGAAAGAGAAAGAAAGAGAGAGAGAGTGTGTGTATGTGTGTGTGAGAAGGAAGGAAAGAAAGAAAGAAAAAAATAGAGAGAGTGAGTGAATGAGAGAGAATGAGAGAGAGAGAGAGAGAGAGAGAATGAGACAGACAGAGAGAGAGAGAAACAGAGAAAAAAAACTTTCTGGGGAGGGGGTTGTGTTGGAATTAACTTTTTTTTTCAATGAGGTGAGTCTGGGGAGGTCAGAGAGCATGAAAGGAAAAAACAGCTAAGTAGGAACAGAATAGCCACAGCGCTAGAGCAACATGCAAGAAAAATGAAATTAGCAATCATCGCACAGCACTCTGAAGGCTACCTTATGGCGACAACTGCACTAGTAGGGACTGAGAATGAGCTGCTCAATCAGCCTAAACTGTTATCATTCTGAAAGAATCTGTGACTCATTTACACACACGCAGAAAACCTCTGAGAGACATGGCACACAGGCACAGTGGGCAGGTCCTAGGATGTGGGTTGGGGCACATAAGGCAGCGGACTATGCAGCTTCATTAGCTTTGAGGAGCTGAAGCCGGTCCCCATAGGTTCATTACCTCCTACTCTCTCTCCCTCTCTCTCTCTCTCTCTCTCTCTCACACACACACACACACACACACACACACAAACACATTCAAGCGGACACTAAAAAACAGACTAGAGGAACACAGGCTTAAAATAACAGCGTCTATAGAGACAAGGGGTGAGTGAGTTCAATCAACCTGAACTGACATCCCTCTGGATGAATCCGTGACTGTCATCTCTAAAGTTGAAAAAGTCTTCCCTCTTTCTGTCCAGAGTGCTACCAAAAAAAGAAACTTGTCACTTCTGTCGAGAAAAAAGCAAAATAGTCTGACTTTGGACAGTTCCAGAGAAAAGAGCAAGCCAAGAGGTATGAAATTTAAGTGTAACTGGGGGAAGGGGGATAAGTCGTACTTGAGCCAACAAAAAGGTACTTAAACACAATCTGGTCTAAGTTATTGAAAGCTAAAGGTACGGTGTTAAAGTAAAATAATAAAAGGTAACAGCCTAACGTTCTTACTCAAGTGGCGGAGAAAACCAGAATTAGGGTCTGTTTTTTTTTTTATTAGTATAATTTTCTCATCTCACAAATTAACTGTTTGACGTCTGTTGCTGAGTTCTCTCGAATGATGTTGGTGTAAGCAAACAATTAGTGGAACCACACTGCAGTCAGAGGGGAGTTTGTTTCCCAGTCTAACCACTCTGAGATGGGACTGCTGTTCCTCACTACAGTCCAGCACCAGTCCGTCAGAGGCTGGAGCTCATTTGGCTCAGCTAAGCCACAGTTGGACAGGAACTTCAGGACAAAAACACAAAGGAGTAGGAGAAGAGCCATCTGATTAGTGTTAGCCTACTGTCATTACTGGGACTAGCCTTTTCAAAGGCCCATTGTGCTGTTGCCAAGAGACTTCAATGACTCAGATTAGACACAACCATTAAATGAAACAAGATCAGATTACAAACAAAATCATAAATAAATAGGATACACTCAAAAAAAAAAAAAAAAAAAAAACAGAAGCTTTCTTCTTGTGCACGGCTTGCACGGAAAGCATATTATGGCTATTCATGTCCTCAGATGAAAAAAGGATATCAAAGAGAGCTCATTTTAATCTGTGTGCCTATAACTGTGGGATGTCTTCCTAGCTACATATGAAAAATAGGCCTTTGTCTGATAGAATTCTATGGCATAATTTTGCACAGAAAACACACAAGCACATACACACTAACCAGCTTACCTAACAGATCACACTGATGATAATATCGCTACGCTCTAGTTATGCTACATATTACCATAGCCACTGTCTCCCACGTCTGTTAGTAAGTGTGAGACATACAAGAATAGACCATACTGTGTGTGTGTGTGTGTGTGTGTGTGCACGCATCTTCCAAAAAATGAAAAAGAAAACTGGTGTGTGTGTGTCCTCCCAAAAATTAACAAGAAAAGAAACTTCACTGAATAATCACAAACACTGTACACTATGTCTGCTAATTTATGCAGAAACAATGTGCTATTCAAATGTAGTGTGCCAGTTAGCCAGCAGAGCGGCTTAAAGAGTGTGAGGGGTTGTGGGGACTTGAGGAGTGTTTGGCTGGGTGGGAGGGTAGATAGGAGAGGTGTTGCATCTCAGTATGTGATTCTAGGTGAACTGAGCATCTGGTGAAGTGGGTTTAACTCTGAGTATTAAAAGACACACTCACTGGCTTCAGTTATGTATGTATGTATGTATATGTGTGTGTGTGTGTGCGTGTGTGTGTGTGCGCGTGTGTGAGTGACTTTCACACACACACACACTCTCTCTCTCACACACACACACACACACACACACACACACACACACCACACTTGAAGCAGGTAAACACAGACCAGAACAGATGTTAGCATGTATTATGCAAAATCAAAGTCCCATTAGCAGGTCCTGGTGATAAATTAATAATACGAGCACACATGTGCCTGCATGCTCTCTCTCTCACACACACACACACACACACACACACACAGACAAACACACACACATGCGCGTATGTAAATAAATTCAGAGA
>PYXC01001446.1:655000-657500 GCA_015244755.2 Tenualosa ilisha | reverse complement strand
GAGAGAGAGAATGTATGTTTTCAATGAAGGCTTAGGCCTGTGTATGAGTGTGTGTGTGTGTGTGTGTGTGTGTTTGCTTGGGCGGGGGCATGTTTTCTTTCAATGCAAATTAACAATAATAAATTGGATTAATGAGGTGTTTCAAAGGCTTTTTAGTTTATTAAGACGCTGACCACTGAGTAAGCTGGTGGAGAAGTGCCAAATAACAAAGCTTTAGTTTCTAAATTCTTTTTTTATTTCCATTACTTTGCAGCAGTTTTTCCTCCTTCATTCACAGAGGTTTCACAGGCTGGACTTTGTGGTGTAGTGGTATAGTCTCTCTAATCAAGCATGGAGCAGAAAATGTGCAGCACAGAACATCAATCCGCTGACTTTAAAATGGAATTTGAAAGAAGTGTTTACTAATCACAGGGTTCCTCATAGTGGTGCCCTTTTTATAATGCTTACACATCTCGCTTTTTTCTTTCTCTCTAATTTAAACAGTCTGAGCTCTCCCTCTGTGTGTGTGCGTGTGTGCGTGCCTGCGTGCCTGCGTGCATGCGTGAGTGCGTGCGTGCTTGAAGGGGAATTGAAAAAACCTACAAAAACAGAATTTAATTCATTTTGTTTGTCTCACTCTTTGTCTTGTTGAAAGCCAGGCAGAATTTAAAAAAAAGTGGACAGAGAGAGATACGCAAGCCTGAGATTATCATGACGCCGTGCTGGCTAGCTTTATGCTAACAGTACAGAAGTGCCAGTCTGTACAACACTAATTTACATGAGATTACATACCATAATACTAAGATCAGAGACAAAAAAGACACTGGAGAAACAACAAGAGAGAAAGAGTTAGTGAAAGATAAAGAGAAAGTGGAGGAGAGCGAGCGAGACATAGAGCTCAAACATCAGCTCTCAGCTGTGTCTGGCTCTTTGTAATTCAGCTCTGTGTATACGGCTTCCTCTCCCTGCGGCTCTTCCTCTCTCTCTCTCTCTCTCTCTCTCTCTCTCTCCACTGTCCCCTCTCCCTCCCTCCCTCACTCGCTCCTTCGCTCCTACACTCCCAACCTCAGTCTACATCCTCTGCTCTCATTCTCTCCCCGACTTTTTTTTAGGGTTTCACCCTTTCCTTTCCATCCCTCTCCCCTCTTTATCCATCTACCCATCTCAGTCTATATCCCTCACTCTCCTCTCTGTCCATCACCTCTTTTACATCTCTCTCGCTCTCTCTCTCTCTTTGCTTTTACTTGTCTCAATTCAGTTCAATTCAAATACACTTTATTGTCATCACATCATATGTTGCATTGCCAAAGCATTCACAGAGAAAACAATAGTATTAATACATTTTATAATTAACAATTTCTCTCTCTCCTCCTCCTATTTTACCTCTCTCTCTCTCTGCCCCTCTGTTACCTCTCTCTCTGTCCCTCTCTTTCTCTCTGTGTGTGAGCCATGAGACTGCAGTAAGTCCCTGCTGTGGTCCGTGTGCTCATGTTAAGTCATTAGGGGCTTTGTGTAATCTTGCGGCTGGTCGGCTCCACTCCAATCACATTACACACAACGGCCCACTTCGCTCTACTCAACTCTACTCAACTCTATTCTACACTCCACACAACACACACACCCACCGACGCCCACAGGCAAATAATAATTCACTCTGAATAAGCAAGTCTACACACACACACAGCGTACACACATACATACATACGCACACACACACACACACAGAGACTGGCAGGCGCACACACACATACACACACACAATGTTCACAGAACACACACCTTACACACGTTAACATGAGTGCATACTTCCAACCAGATAAACACAAATGGGTGTGTGTACACCAAATTAACATGAACGGACTCACTCATTTACACACATGTGCCCTCGCAGACGAACACACAAAATCAAATGCAAAATCAAATCACAAGTATTATGTTGTATATATGAAATAATAAACCAACACTACAAATTTACACTCCACAAGTATACACAAGGTTATAAACACACACACACATCCACACAACCCAAATCATGTATTCGAGCGCACACGCACACACACGCACACATGCTCACACACGTACACACCTCTAACTGCATGAGTACACAAGCCAATGTGTACACAAACACACAAACCACACACACACACACACACACACACACAAACAAACTCGTCTCAGAAGCAGCCATGCAAAGATCCCCCCAGTGCTCACTAACATACACCTTCGGGGCACGAATAGGAAAGTCACAGAGAGATGAAGGGAAAGAGAGAGCAACAGGGAGAGAGTGATAAAGGGCAGACGTGCTGAGAGAACTCTAACTAAAGTCAGAACTCTCGCAGCCTCTCGCCGTCTCCCCTCCCGCCAAGAGCTCTGTTCCACCTTTAACTCTCTAATGAATGGAGGTCCTGGATGGAGAGAATCACCAGGGAGGAGGTGGAGAGAGAGAGAGTGAGAAAGAGAGAGAGAGAGAGAATGACAGAAACAGCAAGTGACGAAGGTGGGAGAGACAGCAATAAAGAGC
>PYXC01001446.1:560000-650000 GCA_015244755.2 Tenualosa ilisha | reverse complement strand
TCTTATCTGCTTTTAATATACTCTAATATCCTAAATATACATTGACAACACAATGTTTTTTGTCATGTCAATAAAGCCTTTGAATTTAATTGAATTGAATTGAACTGAATTGAATAGAGGTGAGAGAGCAGGAGAGGAAGGGAGAGACACTTTGGTATACCTGATCATCTACATTAGTTTCAGCACTGCAGTCCCCAATGAATACATACAACACACACACACACACACACACACACACACACACACAAACAAACTCGTCCAGAAGCACATGCAAAGATCCCCCAGTGCTCACTGACATACACTTCGGGCACAATAGAAAGTCACAAGAGATGAAGGAAAGAAGAAACAGGAGAATGATAAAGGCAACGTCTGAGAGAACTCAACAAATCAAACTCCCAGCCTCTCGCCGTCTCCCCCCGCCAAGACTCTGTTCCACCTTAACTCTCTAATGAATGGAGTCCTGGATGGAGAAAATCACCAGGAGAGGTGGAGAGAGAGAGAGTGAGAAAGAGAAAGAGAGAGAATGACAGAAACAGCAAGTGACGAAGTGGTCAGACACACACATTCACATGCAGAGAGAAAGAGAGAGAGAGAGAGAGTGTGTGTGTGTGTGTGTGTGTGTGTGTGTGTGTGTGTGTGTGTGAGAGAGAGAGAGAGAGAGAGAGAGAATGAAACTAATGAAACCCATTCTTCATCCTCCTCCACATAACACACAATACACAACACTCCTCTATTTAAAACACAAGAAAGACCTGTTTCACAGTGTGTATGTGTGTATGTATGTGTGTGTGTGTGAGAGAGAGTGTGTGTGTGTGTGTGGTGTGTGTGTGTGTGTGTGTGTGTGTGAGAGAGAGAGGGAGTGTGTGTGTGCGTGTGTGTGTGTGTGTGTGTGTGTGAGAGAGAGAGAGAGAGAGAGAGAGAGAGAGAGCGAGAGACTGTGTGTGTGTGTGTGTGTGTGTGTGTGTGTGTGTGTGTGTGTGTGTGTGTGTGTGTGTGTGTGTGTGTTTATGTGTGTGTTCAGTCATATCTACCTGGTCCCCCCCAATGCAGGTGATTGCACCTGTCATATCTCCAGGCTTCTGTGTCAAGTCTCGGGCATGCATGGCAAGTTTACAGCCATGTGAATTGGCCTTTGTTCCCCATGTTCTTATTCGCTCACCTGATGATCAGGTGGTTCGGACACAGTCCAATAAAAAGACTTGCGTTCCAGTCAATTGATGTAAATAGATGGATCAGGGCACTTCCACTCATGTTGCATTACAGGAACAGTAAATATATGGACATACAGGGCAATAAGTAGATGGGTTTATTAAAGAGAGCTCGGCCATGTTCAACAGGTATCTCTGTTATTTGAGCCCCCAAATGATGATGGTAAAAAAAGAAATTAGCATCGAGGGCCAGGCCGAATATGTTTTAACATGCTCAAAATGTCATTACAAGTACTTTGCAGCAAGCACCTGTCCCCTACCACACACCACTGTCCATACAGAACTGAGTAGTGACAGAACAGTATAATGTTGTGTTTTCTATACTGAGCCACATACCCATGTTATTATGGTTTCCAGTCAAATCCAGTAAAATTGTGTGTGTGTTTGTAAGTTCGTGTAACTGTGTGAGTGTGTGTGTATGAAGTGTCCATATCTGTGTCAGTCAGGGGACACATTTGGTAAGAAAAGGTCATCAATCTGCTCCCAACATTCTCAAGCAAACCTGTTCCTCAGGTTCCTCAGATCGCCCCACCTGACACCAGTCACTGCACTACAGGTGTAGTGCTAGTACTAGTAGTGCTGGTGTGTACCCTGGCACTTCAAAACAGCCATGCAAACAACAACAGTACTAGAGCACACCTGGGCATTTTCAAAATCATAATCATGATGGTTTGTTGAGCATCTGACAGAAACTCGTTTCCAGTTTCACCTTTGTAATATACACCTATCAACCTGCAGTCAGGTTTCAGACTACAGGATAGGTGGAAGCAAGAGTGACCTCTACCCATGACAACCACATTTGCTTTGGCCAGAAACATACCAGAGCTCCAGTCTGTACAGTGTCCCTTCTTTAACTTCTCTCGTCTAAACTCCTCTCTCCTTCTCTTGAGTGCTTGGTGTCTATTTTAAGACATTATTAAAGCACATCATTATCAGCGAAGATGGGGAGGAGGGGGCAGATAAAAGTGGTAGAAGAATGTGTGTGCGCGTGTGTGTGTGTGTGTGTGTGTTTGTGAGTGAGAGAGCAAGAGAGAGAGGGAAGAGAGAAACAGAGAGACGTCTAAAAGAGAAGTGTTGTTTGAGCAGTGTAATTTTTTTAAGAGGCGCATAATTAGAGGCCCCGCAGCAGCAGAAGCAGCCACTATTTGATGGGAGTCCAGTCTATTCACATTTATGCATTTAGCAGATGCTTCTATCCAAAGCGATTTACAAATTGCCAACTATCAAGTGTTCAGGGCCAGTCTCCCCTCGAGCAACTTAGTGTGAAGTGCCTTGCCCAAGGGCACAAAGGTGGCAGCTGGGATTCAAACCCACAACTTTTTAGGCTACTTGCACACTAGCCTGGTTCCTTAACCACTACGCTACCACTGCCCATTCCAAACACTGCCCAAAGTCCCGACCTCACAGACACAATAAACAAACGCCAGCCTAGCCCTGCCCTGCCCAGCCCAGCCCAAAGCCAGCACACAGACAGTCCAAAAACAAAACCACAGCGGCTCAGTTCAAACACAATGAGAATAAAAGTAGGTTCATTGGCTCAATCGGCTTGTTTGGTCCACCTACATCCAGTGAAGACGAACAAATGTCCACAGCCAAAGTAATTACAGAGGACATGAGTGAGTGAGAAACCTTAAGTAGTAAATGAGCCATTGACCATTAACGACCTAGAAACACTACAATTAACAATCCTGACAATGTAAAGAAAATCTTGCTACAAAATTTGCCACAACTTTTAAGGCCTACTTCCATCATTCACCTTCCATTTTAAAATAAAACACGCTTTTGTGTTCCTAACTAAAGCTACAATACAACTTGTCACTTGGATCCTGTCTACTTAACAGAGTTGGGTAAATTTCTGAAAATATTTCAGGAAATACTGCTAGTTTGGCTGCCAGAATGATTGACTGTGTTTGGTGAGAGGAACCAGTACTGTTGTTACAGTCATTTTCATGTCAGTAATTTCACACCATGACAGCTGCGATACTCACCCTATCTCTATCATTCTCTCTCTCTCTCTCTCTCTCACACACACACACACACACACACACACGCCCCTCTATACAAAGGACAAAAAGAAATAAAACTCAAATAAAATAGAAATGTCATTCTTCTTTCGTTACCACTTCCAGTCATGTTCCAATGAGCCAAGTAGCCAACTTCCACTCAGTTTCAAGTGACAAGTTGCTGTATACTCAGTTAATCTACACAGGATGGAAATACAGAGGGGGGAAAAAAAGTGTTTCCTCCTACTAAGGAACCACCAGTGGCCAGGAAGAGATGTTTTATCACATTCACCTTATGTAGTACAAGCTAAACCACTAGACACGAAACACACTCAAACCCTCAAACACCCACAAACCCCTACCACCCACACTCTCACAGAGGTAACACACATACGCATGCCATGGTGCCAATATTCTTTATTGTGGCTCTCAAAGTGTGAGGCCTTGCCCACTTGCAAACATGACAGGTAGAGTGAAATCGATCTCTTTTGTGCTTGACTTAACACATTTCTGTTGTGACAATTTGACTCAAAATGAAACTAAACTCAAATACGATTCAAAACACATAAACTGAGTCATCTGATCCCAGGGGGGCAGAGAGGGAAATGAAACAGATAAAAGTGTTTTTTTGGCACTATTTAATATTGTCATGTTAACTGCAGAGGACCAATACACAAACTTGCACACAACTGCATTTACAGTGAGATAAGCAGTGGGCACTGAATGACAGAAATGAATCCATCTGCGACATCTGCAACAAGGGCAACAGAGAAAACAGCCACTACAGCAGCAGCACAGGAAATGTAACAGATCTAACAGCAATCAACCAAAAAGTGAGGCAAAACTAAAACATGGCAAAGATCAATTGTGATGGGACTCAGGTCGGCCTTGAACCCCCCTCCCCACCCCTTTCCTCTACAAAGTGGACAACACTAACAGGTGAGTATGTACTAATAGGTGAGTACAGTGTGTACTAATAGCTGAGTACAGTGTTAACATGTGAGTGCAATGAGACGAGGCCCTGACTCTGAGCGTGAAGTCTTTAACCCAGTATACAAGCTCTCTCTCTCACTCTGCAAACAGAGGAAGCGGCTGTATCTGCTATCACATTATCAAGAGGGGGGGAAATGGATGGTGGCCAACCACAGACTAGCGAAGCTGATGATGCAGTAAAATCTTGCACAGCTCTCAGGCAAGGCTGCCAAACAAGGCATGCACCGCAGGATGGTTAAACATTCACTCAAGCAAACAGGTGACTGAGATCCAGGCTAAGCAGTTCAGCAACTAGCCCTACATTGGGAACTGTATTCATTTGAATACTAATGCCAACAACGCATTAGCCCTGGGTCTGAATGAAGCTGTGTCTGATTGTAACTTACAATGCGTGACAAACAGCCATTAAACACAACATGTGGCAACGTACAGCACATCATAACATACAATGATCAAACAGTTTAATTTGAATTGAAATAAATCACATTCTAGGCTATACCTATTTATCTTTATTTCTTTTTTTCATTCATTCAGTCTTTCTTCCTTTCTTCACGTCTCTTTCTGCGCTCTTAGAGCTCCATCTGATGATCGGAGTATAAAGCCAGAGCCCGTGCGCACACACGCACACACACACACTCTCAGTCTCTATTCATCCAGCATCTTTGATGTCCCGTGAAATCAGTAGCTTTTGTACACTGATGGGGACGTAATTAGGATATAAATATGTTTTAATCTGTTCCCGTCTTTGTTGCGGACGGAAACCTAGGGGACTAGCGAGGACGGAGGGAGGGAGAGAGAGAGAGGGCACAGAGGGAGGGACAGAAAGAAACATAAAGACAAACATTTGGAGTGAGATCTGCTCTTTGCAGATCTCTGATACCAAGACAACTCGTGCTGGCGCCAAGACGACAACAGCACATCAAGCCACATGTACTGTAGATCTAAGAGAAATGACTCATTCAAGAGGCTAAACAATTTCCCATCTTGGCTACATGATCTGTTCAGCTGTCACCTCAGTACGATGTTATGCTCCCCTCCCTTCTGAGAACCAAACAATGACTGCCTCCCTGGCTCATGCTTATCGCCCACGCCCACACACACACACACACACACACACACACACACACACACCCCTCAGTCTGAAGGACACTGAAGGAATCTGGGCCAAAACACTTGACGTGTTCACCTGATACTTCCCGCGGGACAAAACTGACTGCTGCCCTAGGCTATCTGTTCATCAAGGAAACTTTTTTCCCCAGGCTGTAGGCCTAACCTTGCCCTAATGGTGCACACCTTTCCAGATTTAAAGTTGGAATCAAATGCAGTTTAAAGATCTGATCCCATTTACTAGGTTATTTAAAAGTGAGCGTACTAAATGATCAGTGTGAGGGTACTACAATGCTACAGCGCTAATTACCCATCCGGCGAGCATGGGAATCATGACAAAAGGTCATAATCCCTTGTGGTGGGGATGGTTGTTACTTTCAGCATTCCACAATAGAGATGAGATCAGTGTGGCAGGATGATGAATAAATCACTGAAGACAGTGGGGTAGGATGGCAGGATGATCTACACAGCTAATATGAAGAGCAGGATGATCTAGTCAGCTAAGATGATTACAGAGCACCTTCGGAGAAAAGGCTGACGGAGAGAGAGAGCGAAAAGGGTGTGTGTGTGTGTTTGGGGGGGGGGGGGTATGGGGAGATATCCTTTAAGTGTGGTGGCATTACATCAATGCAATCTAATGAGGACAGTAAGAGAAACTCTGCCCTACATTCTGTCATTCGTTAATCAAAAGGAGGACTGTTGCAAGTGATGGGACATATGGTGGGATTGGCGGATTAAAAAAAAGATATCGGCAGAAAGAAAAGAAAAGATAAAAGTGTTAAGGGTTTCGTTCCTTCTCAAAAGGCAAAGGGATGTAAAGACTCATCTTGAAATGAGGGAGGAGGTTCTCTGTTAGTGGGAAAGTGGTTAGAAGATCTGCTTTCAATGGGCAGACAGAAAGGGGGTTATGTCCAAAGACCTGGAATGTCATGACAGACACCAGAGCAGCTCCTGCTGCATAGTGTTACTCAAGTCATTTATGATGTCCCCTAACAATGAACAGCATACCAGCTTATTAAGATAAGGCTACATCACAAGTGTAAACGTTTAGAGGTAATAAGGACAACTGCTTGGTGGACAACTGTATAAACCATCTTGAGATGGCTGGGAGTCTTTTAAAGAGGCTGTTACCATGTGTCCATCTGGGCCGAGGAGCTTGCGCATCTCATCAAATGCTAAATATAATAGCCGAGACATTTAGGTCATCGTGCTCAGCTCCCAAAGGACACTTCGACGAAGGCGTGCTTTTTGGAGGGACATATGGTCAGATCACACTTAAGCAAGGCCACTTGATGATGCAGATGGAGAAATCAAGCCTGGCTGGTGGTGCACAGTCACAGCTAAAAAAAAAAAATATATTAAACCAACAGAGATTAGAGCCACATGCTCTAATAACTTTCGGTTTTCCGGAAGCACTGAAGTGGATTTATTTCTCAATGTAAGTCTCAGGAGAGTACAGCTACTTAGTGATGGATTGATCAGCCATCACTGTATCAGTGTTTGCATCCCCTAGGGCTGAGCCTGTGCTCAAGCATGTCATTAAACTCAATGACAAGGAGCAGAGAAGACTCCCCCTACCCTATCCTCTCCTCTCCTCCCACACACAATGGTGGATGCTCGAGTGATGAGCAGAGATTGGAATTAATGACCATTTGTGCCAAAGAAGACTCAAGCAATTGGCTGTTTGGTGGCTCTCTTCACTGAGAAGTGCATGGCACTGCATGACTTTGGTTCAAAAGAACTGTGAGCTAGAGAACCTTTGGGTTTCATGGATCCTCACTCTTGTTCCAACACACACACACACACACACACACAATGGACTGGTGCAAAGCCCTCTTGCCAGGGCAACTGGGTCCACTGAAGACAAAGTGCTCACCTGTTCTTTCATAAACATGAGCAAATTCACACACACACACACAAACACACACACACACACACACAACTCAACAGCCCAACCCTTTATCTCTTGCCAACACAAGCCATGGCTGACACATATGCTTGCTCACTCTCTCTTCTCTCTGCTTCTCTTCTCTCTCCATCAAACACACACAGGCTACATAAAAGTAGGTCTCCTGCCAAACACACTTGACATAGCCTACACTTCATTATTCTCTCTCTCTCTCTCTCACACACACACACGCACCACACACATGCACCACACACACACACTGCTGAAGCCTGCTTTCCCACAGTGAGCAAGGACACACAGCTGGGAGGAGAAGAGGAGAGAAAAAGCAGGGCCCCAGATGCATGCTTGGCTGTCTGTCTCTCCGTCCAGCTCTAATACTCAGTGAGCTACAGACCAAGACCAAGCCATGCCAGTGCCCAGTGCCAACAATAAGATGGCATTTCCTCCTTCAAGAGTGTGTGTGTGTGTGTGTGTGTGTGTGTGTGTGAGTGTGTGTGTGTGTGTGTGTGAGTGTGTGTGCGAGTGCGAGTGTGTGTGTGTGTGTGTGTGTGTTCCCTCTGCTGTTGTCAAATGGTGCTTCACTTCAGTTCCACAACATTTCTAGAAGAAGTAGGCTGGCTGTAGTCCCACATTCCTACTCAAAATGCTTCTCAGTAGTGCACTGTCTGTCAGTACACTGTAGTTCTGGGGTTCCAAACACTGACTGCCATGTATACCCTGAGCCTCTCTAGGTCCTACAGAGTACCCCCTGCACCACGGAGAGCTTGCAGCAACAACTAATATTCTGCATAATTATTGCTGAATGAACAAAATGTGAACACCTAGTATATGGATCCTAATAGTATTGGCAGTGGTAGTGTAGTGGTTAAGGAACCTGGCTAGCATGCTAGGAGCCTGGATATTGTAGGTTCAAATCCCGACTGCCACCATTGTGACCTTGAGCAAGGCACTTAACCCTAAGTTGCTCTAGGGGAGACAGAATCTTAGGTAATTGATTGTTGACAAATGTAAGTTGCTTTGGATAAAAGCTTCTGCAAAATGCATACCCGTAAATGCAGTGTACTGACATTGGGTTGTACTGGGAATAGTTTAAGCGTAAGAGCTTTCTGTACATATAGTGTGTACATGAACTTTATATTTTTATGCAGGTGAGAACTGACAACCCATTTAGAGTTCCCTCTAAATTGATCCAAGCACCCCTAGGGGCTGACGACCAGTACTGCAGTCCCATTTATTTGCAACTGCAAAGGAACAAAACGGTTGCTTTGAATTACTTAAGTCTAGGATATTCCAATAGGCTACCATCAAGGGTGTAATCATACAATCAGAATCTTTTGTGCACCAAAGAGCATATCCTCCATGTCTGATTTAAGGCTGTAATCAGCAATTACTGCTAGGTCTCATTAACTACAACAAAGATCAATTTACATTGACTTTGTGGCACTGCTACAAAGTGGTATTAAACATGGCCTAACAGCGCTGTGGATAATACCACGATGACTCATCCCACGAAAAGTTGACACAAGACGCAAAAGTGGCTAAGACTTAAGAAATTTCATACAGACAACATACAGAATTATGAAACATAGAGCAGTCATTTGAACTCTTGTTTAAGTAAAGCAAACTATTTCAATTTAAAGATCAAGTAAACTGTCTTTTTTTTTTCTTCTTGGTGAAAATGAAGCATAACACCATTAAACATTCAGCGGCAGAGCGCATCTGAAAAATAACACTTCCCCCAAAACTCTTCCGTTTAAAACCCCTCTCTTATCATGTGAAGAAATACATTTTTCATCAAAATCTTGGTTGATGAAAACCTTGAAGAGGAAAAAAAAAAAAACCCTGCTGAGAAATAGGAAACCATAAAAAATGAATAAGATTTTTAAGAGCCCTACGACAGAAAACTGAACCATCGCAAACTCTCAAAAATAAGTGTGTTCTCACTTATGCATAAAGTATGCTGAGCTGCGTCGATGGTTAAACGAGCCATTACACGGCCTCCATTAAAAGGAGAGCGCACGGGCATCAATCAACAGACATCTCCCCAGGTCACCCTCATAAATCCTTACTGGATGGAGGGTTTTTTAGCATGAGGTAGATTAATCAGGAAATCAATGATTCTTCTAACAGCCCAACTGAAGAAGAACTTCCCTTGCTGTTATACAGCTTAGACTATACAGAAATGCTCCTTGACTGTGTTAAAGTTGCCACGGCTCTAAGACATGTTCGAAAAAGGAAATAAATTATGAAATGGGTTATAAAGCATTCAATTGGATATCCTGGGACCCTTACATATAGGCTATACCTATAAACTCTAGGATGAAGTCACATGTTGCTGACTTGCGTGGTCATTAGCCTATTAAAGCTATTTAAATGACCAATGGCCACATTTAGTAGGCCTAAATTAGTGACGATGTCAGTTCAAGGTAGGAAATTTTTGTCTGGTTTAAAGGCGGAGGCCCAACCCATGTACATTCTGAATGTGTGAAATACATGCGTCAAAAAGGGAACGGGTGTTCATTTTAACAGCACCCGAAGTTTCATACAGAGCATGTGATGAAATCAATATCTAATGCAAGCCAGTGACACCCAGAACCTAGAAAAGCCATCACACACTCAAACTCTACTGTGAGCACACCACACGCAAGCACACACACACACACACACACACACCTCACAGAGCCCGACAGGGGCCCACGGAAATAGCTGAACCTCATGTTACCCGCCGTCAGAGAGTTTATCTTCATGCACACCACTTCCTTTCATGCCATCCCCATCCCCCCGACTTAATGTGGGGCCGAGAACAATTTGTGGAGAACTGTCCACCCCACAGACCCCAACCCAGCCTCTTGCACCATTATGTTTTACATGTCACATGTCACATGTCTCTGACCACAACACTAAGGACTGCAGTGTGAGAAGCCCCAGCTCTGCCGATGGTGCAGCCCAGAGTCAAATGTGGCAGCAAGTGAGCAATGAATGCTCATGAACAGACACAACATTAAAATGGTAGCGATTTCTAGCATCTATAGAAGCAGAGACAGAAAGCACAAATTGTGTCTACAGACATCCAGACTGGCTTCTCTTGCTAACCATGTATCTCAAGCTGCGGTCCTATTTACTGCAATGCCTGAATCTCCCAGAGAGGCCGTTCCAAGCACAGACATCAAAGTGAAGATCCCTATGCTTCCTCTCTATCTCTTAGTCAGTCCCTTCCTCCATTCCTTCTCAAGTCTCTTCTGTGTCTCTCCATACTCTCTTCTAAAAACAACCTCTTAACCCACTCGTCCGACATAGAACCCCCCCCCCCCACACACACACACACACCCATCCCTCGCTCAATCCTGACACTTCTCCCCCTCGTTTGTGCTTGCTTCCCCTCTCTTGGGGCAAACAGGCCTGTGAATGTGGTGTCCATCTTCTCTTTTGTTCCTCTCGCAATGGAGCATTTGGTATGCAGCACACAACTCCCACAGAGCCTCAGTCTGGCTGCAATGAGGCAGAGAGGGGAGAGGATTACAGAGGAGTACCCGGGCGAAGCTCCACAAGGCCTGGGGAGAGCAGAAGGCTACACTGCCTCCAACAACCGGAGCTCCATAGGGGGAAGAAGATGGGGTTAGGGAGAGACAGGAGGCTTAAACTGGAAGGCCAGGAATATCCACATAAGCTAGTCCAACCACATGCAGTCTGGCCAGACTGTCAGAGGAGCCAATGGCAAAAGAATGGCTTGAGAATCGGCTTTTTGGCAGAGACTGGGATCTGGATGTGAGGAACATCTGGTCAGAGGTGAGTCCCCTAAGAAGTAAAAACTAATTTTTCACTCAAATACTAATTTCTTTATAAGGTCCGAGCTAAAATGGGGTTAGTAATGGTAACACTGAATTTAAGGTCGTGGCTGCAACCCTTGCACTTGATCAGACATCAGGCCGAATTAGCGATTTGCCAGCTAACGCTAACTGAATAGGACACATGAATGGGAATGAGATGCCATCATCTAGTTAGCGATGGCTGGCATTTCGCTATTCATTTCACTGCACGACAGCCACGGGTTGACTGACTCTGGACTATTGCTTTAATGCACTTCAGTTGCCTAAATATTCATTCCAACAAATAATTTTAGCAGAGCAAATGTGTTTGGAAAATGTGCGGACTATTGAAAACAAATAATCAATTTTGCAGAGTGAAAGGATTACATGTAATTCAAAGAGAGATTTATCACACATTGTACAGGTAAATCAGGCTAAACTATTCAACATGCACTGTTCCTGAACAAACCAATATGCTCTTTTTCTAAACTGAAAGGAGCAGCCTTATTGACTTGACCTTTCTATTCATTACTGGAATCACTGGAATCAGGCTTGGCCCCATCAGTTGACACAAGGTTAACTAATGAGCATCTTGTGAGGGGCAAATTGATTTCTGCTCTACCATTTCTCTCTTCTTCAACGCCAAGGTTCCCAAAGGCAATCGCTTCTCATTTGCTTAACAAGCCGGAGTCTTCATAGCTAAAGAACTAAAGGCAAACACCTTTTAAACGTCCCGTCAGCAAGTTAGTTTAGGTCCAGAAGAACAGCTGAGGATTAATCCTGCACATAATTAGGACGAACTCCTTGGATGGACGATAAACAAAAACACTGACCAAAACGTATGAAATGGAGGAGTGAAGCTGCTTTAACACAATTAAAGAGAATACAACCAACCCCTCTTCACCAACAGGCTTTGAAGTTTAGGAGGAAGCCAACTCTGGCAAGGCAGATTTTTTGGCACGTCCAGCTAACGCCTGGCTCCATTTCATTCAAGGAACTCACTGTGTGTTGGTTTCTTCACATGCCATTATGTTTTGCTGTGATCTTGGAAAGAGCCAATAATCAATTATTTCCCAACCAACGGAGCCCCATCAGTGTAAAGAGCTGTGATTGAATATGTAATCTCTTATCACCCCCTTCAACAGGCTTGATTCCAATACTGAAGGGTCCAAAGTAAATTCATGATAATCTCACCTTGGAGAATAAACAGCGGGGGGAAAAAAAACCCTTAAACAAACACTGTGAGTGTGTGTGTGTGTGTGTGTGTGTGTGTGTGTGTGTGTGCGTGTGTGTGTTTGTATGAGACGACAGGTGTTCGATCAAATCACCATCCAACACAGAAGTTCATGTAAGTTAAAAAAAAAAAAAAAAAATTGAATAAATAAATAAATAAATCAACTATATAGCCTTCTGCGTCAGATTTGGGCCTGTGGGATCATGTTCACCCTGTGTGTCAGTGCAGAGGTCAGTCTACGCAGACAGGTTTGATCTGAGGTCACTCACACACTCACTCATAGTTCTATACTAGCTATATCATTAATTCTATATCATAGATCAATGTTTGTAAAGGGGAGTGTACTTAGTGTGTTAGAGTCTGTGGTGCGTGAAGGATGGGGGAGAGAGTGTAAGAGAGAGGAGAGAGAAAGTGGGTAAAGGTGAAAATCTAACCTAACTACTCTTCCTGACAATGTTACAGCCTCTGAGTAAGTGTGTCTCCATCTCTCCCCCTGCTTCGCAACATACATACATCTTTCTATCCATCCTTCCTTCCTTCCTTCCTTCCCTCTCTCGCTGTTCCAGTTCACCCTTTCACTCCACACCTCTCCACAGTCACCCTCTCTAACTTTCATATCTTATTTAAGACAACGAAAGAGGGGAAAAATAAAAAGGACTGGGGATGAATTATTAACATTGTGTACTTATTTTGCTTTCCTTTCAAAAAATAAATAAATAAATAGCAGGTAAAAGGAGATTCAACTGCCAACTGGCAAAGCCACACAACTATGACAAGAGAAGCCATGCATATCCTAAGAGAAGCCACTTACAAAACTAAAATAAAATCAAAGAGGGTTCAGTTACATTTCCAAAAAAATAATCACAGATACAAGCCATCAATCTATGAGGACACAGAGCTTGTTTTTTTCTAGATCTTTCCATTAGTTTACATTATCTTCTCTCTGGGATAACATTATCAGGCGGATGATAAGCTACCCTACATTGTTCAAACAGAGGGCATCAGTCTTGAAGCAGAGGCAAAGGCCTAGCTGAAGAGGGACACGGTGTAATTTGCTAATCAGAGCAGAACGATGACTAGGCGATGTCCGTCATCAACGCTGGCTTAAGATTACACTGTTGCCGGCGGCCATGATCACCCAACCTCTGCTGCAAAGCCAAACTCAGGGCTGGAGACGTGACATTGAACGGTTTTGCCGTTCTGCTACTAGACTATCTCTCCGAGTAAGATCCCTTGCATCATGGCATCAAGTTTCCCTCATCATACCAACAAATGTGAAAGCTCTTTATGAATGCATTCTGGTGGTGAGTGACTGACAGAAAATATAGGAGAGGCTCTGAGATGTTCAGAGTAACCCGGACAGGACAAACTTGTCCTCCATGCTGGACTCTGAGCAGCTGACTGCGTAAGCGAATGAAGAGTCGGCAGACAGCCAGATGACAGACAGCTGACAGCAGTGGAGCTAAGGCCAGCTGATCCCAGGGAAGTGTTGTCATTCCCACAGCTGGTGCAAACTCCTCAGGTCCTTAGGGAACAGAGACACATTCTTTGTGTGTGTGTGTGTGTATGTGTGCGTGCCTGCGTGCGTGCGTGTGTCTGTGTTAAAAAGTGAGTGAGGCAAACAGCAGAGAGATACACTTCTTTCACATTTTGATCCTGATGCTTTTATCGGGGATCCGACAACCCTAAAAATACCTAGGCTACTCACAAAATTTCCTGCTATTTGTTTCTTTGATGAGGACTCCATGAATGAGACTCAGTGTGCAGAAGCAGATGTGCACATAAGCTTCACACCTCCAACCCACCCCCACACAACAACCCACAATAGCCTTAAAAAGATCCCCAATGCCTTCCACCACCACTCCCTGAAATGCAGGAGAATGCCACAGAAACCTTTCAGAGCCTGACTGGTAGGATCCAAATGCCTTTCAGGCTGGTTGAATCAGCCCCTGAGTGAGAGCAGTCAAAGCACCCACATCCATTCAATCAGGAACCATCTGTGCAGTGAAAGGCTCTTCCTCAGTTCTAACAGAAGCCCTTGCATGTGGCTTTTCCCTGGCTTGCCCTGTAAGTGAGGGGACGGGAATCCGGAGCTTTCTGCACACTCGTCCTGACTCAAAGGTTGACCATAAGCGTAAACCCGATGCAAAACAAATAGGCTACGCATCACAGATCAAAATAAATTCTGGAAGGTTTTGTTCTGGTTTTCAATCTTTAGAAGGTTAGGAGAGGGGTAAAAAGAAAAAAGATTTTATCTTAATGCAGTATAAGAAGTTAAGCTTTTTTCCCCCGTAAGCTTTGTACTGAAGCACTAAAGGATTAACTAGGTTATTGCGTCACTCAGTCAATGCTCATACACCACATATTCTCAGATCGTGACGAATAATGCCATTGGCAAACTCTCCACAGCGACTTACACCACCTAAAAGAGGCTAGGGCTGGGCAATTTGGCAAAAAAAATTATCACAATATATTTTCCACATTGACCGATATTTTTATCATGATTGGGGGCTGGGCGATAGAACTTCTAATTAAAATCATATTTAATTGACTGGACTGGGCAGAATCACATGACAACACATGGGTTCGTGTATGGGTTCATGACCACACACAGCAGAATGCACAGAATATAAAGACAAAGTTTTCAAAATAAGTAATAATAATAAACAATGATTAGTAATCATGTGCTTGATCATTATAAATTAATGGTTAAGATTTTTGGTTTGATTAATTTCTCGATTATTGGCCCAGCCCTACAAGAGGAACATCATTACTGTTAAGGAAGTCAGACAGTTAACTTCAGAGGCAATCTGAAAGTTGTCTTGAAAGCCAACCTGCAAGGTGCTGTGGTGGCAAGGTGGAAACATGGACCCTGTGACTATCAATCAATCAATTTAAAATAGGACACACCATTTGTGACAATTCACCTACAATCTACTGAAAATTTGCTCTGTTCAAAGACATACGATCAAAATTTGGCAGGACAGGATTTAAAAACCTATACTAGACTGTGAAAAAACAGGTCTGAGTTCAAAATTATACAAAAAGTAAATCAAATACTTCTGGTATGGCAGGAAAACCAGTCAGTCATTTAGAAACACATTACAGCAGCACTTTATACTCATAAACCTACACTTTATACTTAGATTTCAATTACATGAGAAGAGAGAGAAAGAGAGAACTGCAAAACATCAAAGCACTCAAATCTCCATTATTGTTGAACAATGACCCTATCCCACTTTCTCCCAAAGAGCAGAGTGACCACTGGCGTTGTGAAAAGTCCTTTGAGAGGCCATGCAGTTGGTGTTACCATGAACGAGCACAGCAGTACTGGCTGGTCACCGTGACAAGCAAGTTTTTCACCGTCCCCCACAATGGAAAGTTCTTGACATCAATTTGCACACTCAAAGCAATTACGCCCAAAGGTCAAGAGCCAGCATGGCTGACTGAAAAAGTGTGTGTGTGTGGGTGTTTGTGCACATGGCTTCTGGGTGTGTGTGGGGGGGAGAGGGGATTGAACTTTGGAAAATTATGGAGTGTTTCAAATGTTTCCCTGAACAATACTTATTTTTTCAATGAGTTAATTCACCTTTCTGTTAAATCCCAACTGAATTCATATTAGGTGACTCTTCAAAGTCCCTCTAAAGTTAGCTATGGAAAGTGAATGACACAAGTGGCATAAGATCCATTTTCTTGTTTACCGCGAGACAGACAGAGAATAACACACGTATTTGTGTTAAAGTTTCAATATTCACAGAACCTCACAGGCGAGAGAGAGGGACAGACATACAGATGTCTAGACAGACATACATACGACAGACAGACAGAGAGAGAGAGAGAGAAAGAGAGAGAGAGAGAGACAAAAAGACAAACCTGCAAAAGGAAAAGGGAGATGGACAAAGCAAGAGAGAATGGGAAGACAGAAGGGAAAGAGAGATGTGAACTGACACAGGGCCAAGGGATGCGTTTGTCTTGGCCCTGCAGGTTGCCGTTATGTGATTAACCCCAGTGACGCCAACCAAGGTATCTAATCCCACAGGCAGGAGGGATTGCAGGCTGCCTGGACTTCAGTACATGTTAGCCTCGTCCAAGGCAGCCCACCTGCCATCACCACAAACCTAACGACAGCCTGTGACTCAAAACAGATGCCAAGAACACCAGCATGTCCAAGCCTAATGATCACATAGAGGGCTTGGTAAGTTGTAATAATGGCAATTATAACCTTGGTCTGATGCTTTTGAGAGCCAATGGTGAGTGAACAAGAGAGTTTCTAATTCTCACTTGGGCAAATAAACACGGTGATGGAGGTAAAATTTTCTAGGCTTACTGCATTCAAAAATATGGCTTGAGTTCAAATGTTCAAAAGCTTGGATGGGGGAGCAGTGTTTGTTATGACAACATGAGAGGTTTTGTTGAGAAACTAAAAGACAGACAGACAGACAGTAAGAGTTGACAGTTCTTGGGTGGGAGATCAAAAAAGGAAGAAAAAAATGGGAAATGATTGTGAAATGAAGCCTATGCAAGAAAGCCTTTTTTTTTTAAGGAAAGGTTCTGCATATGGACATAAATCACAGATGATGTCAACATGTGCTAAGCAGTGAGTGGAAATGGAGTAGGCCTCAGCTGCAACCCTCACATGTATCCTACACAAAACACACACACACCACACACACACACACACACACACACACACACACACACACACACACACACCCTGAAAGTGCTAGGTCTGAGAGATGACTGCCACCACAGTATTAATAAGCTGGCGTTACGGATAGCAACGTATAATACCTGCGCCAAAGCTGGAGATGGGTCCAGGTGCACCTGAATTCTTTACTTTATACTTCTGCAAAACAGCACAGGGAACTCTCCCATTGTGACCTGCTCAGTGTTTGGCACAAACTCCACATTCACAAACACACACACACACACACACACACACAGAGAGAGAGAGAGAGAGAGAGGAACACACATGCTGACATTCTCTCACAAATATGCAAAACTCATATCCTCCCAAGTTCATCTCGCTGACACTCTCTCACAAATATGCAAGCTCATACCCTTGGCGCAAGCATGCAGCACACACACAGAGCCACCACCATTATAACTCACAATTTCACTGTAATATCTCTTCACCCACTTGTCTTCACACACACACACACACACACACACCACACACACACACACACACACACACACACTCTCACACAAAGGGAGGCAGATAAGGGGGAAGCCCTGGTACAAACAATGCAACAGTGGTCACTGCAAAGCAACTCAATCTCAATCAAAACACAGACATGTCATCAAGACAAAACATGAATAACTAGAAAAGCAATGGTAATGACCAGGCAACTTCGTAGTCTAACCCAATAAACTATGTACAGTCCACACAAACTAATTCAGAGAGGATCTCTTCTTTCATGCCAGGGACTCTGAATGTCATGAGAATCACAAAGCCCGCTGAAGAGGGGTGTCTGTGTTTGTGGCAATCAAGTGTGTAACGCTGTTGGAGAATCATTCTAAAAATCAATCATACCAACTCATGAGGAGGTATAATACAGCACAGGTAAGAGGCTTCATATCTTTAACCAATACGTGGTTGGAGCTAAAACGAACATGCTTGGCACTTTTATCAACATGGAAAACTCACTCCAACCACGATTGGCGCGTGTTCATCGCATGGTTCGACCATAGGGAACTTATTCAATCCATGTCTCGTTCGGGACAACGCTGTAAAAAGGAATTTGTGTTGCAATCGCTTGGGTTAATCGGGGTATTGTGCAAAACTATTATGTATGGCACGCTTTATAAGACCGGGTTTATCTCAACATTGTAGTCTACTCTCGTAGGAATCTGCAACACCACTACCCATTCAATTTAATATGGCATGAGGAATGCACACCACCTACAATTTACATTCATTTGTGATTCAATTTAAATTTGTTCCTAATACCATAGGAAAAGAATTGGACACCCATCATGAAACAGTGGATGCCTTGTACAAGCGACGAGACGGGTTTGCGTCCTGTCTTAAGATCTAAAGCTCGTATTCCTCTGAATCCAGATGAGATTAACATAATCAGTCCATCTTTCCAGGAAAATGGCAACTACCACAGTTAGTTGATAGGCCTGTTCCAAGTAATGTACAATAAAGCTATCCGTGAGTTTACCAGAATGAAGCATTAAAACGATGAATCGATGACAGTGATGGGACGATGATTTCCATGGCGTTTAACACAGGCTACGTATATGCATATCAAGCCGTTTTTCTTAACATATTTCTCGGCTAACTGAATTAATAAGGCCGCGAAGCACTGGTACAAGAACCTCTTTTACTTTCTGTAATGGTGTTAGTCCTGAAAGCACATTTATCAGGCGTACATGTGGCTCAGCCTGAATGCGTCACTGACATGCAACTTGGAACACTGACGTGTCTTTGCATGTGCATGTGTAGACATATGAGAAAGTGATAGATAGAGAGAGAGACGAGTTCTCATCTTAAGTACCAGAAAGTTTAAAAGACAAGTGCCTTATTAAAATCGCCTTGTTAATGTTTAATAGAATTTACAACTCTGTCAAAGCACCACAAACTCAATAAGAAGATGAGGTGCTGAAAATGGGGAAAGGAGGATTAATCACATGTGCTTATGATGTTAACTCACTTTCTCGTGAAGTGGGTTAACGTTAACCGACAGCAAGGCTAAGTTAGGCTAATAATAGCTAATCATGACGTTACCTAAGATGTTGACATCTGTCAGTCATGTAATGTCAACTAACACACTCTGATGCTGAGCATGATCTTGCTCAGTGCAGCAGACTGCCGCAAATGACATTCAACCGAACAAAAATTATTTAATCGGAGCATATACCTCTTTTATTTTCGCCCTTTTCTCTTTGGTGTCCTGGTCTGATGGCTCGTGTCCTATTACTCCGGGTGGCCGAACATATTCGAGAATCGGTAGACTGTCACCTTTACCACCTTTAACTAGACCTTGGGCAACTTGCTCCTTGTCGCTCTTGATGTCTTTCTTGATATCTTCGGGGTGTTTCTGAAGGGTGTCTTTAGCTTCGAGTAAGGCATCTTCGTGATCTTTTCTGATTTTAGCTAATATTTTATCAGCATTTGCCATTCTAACAGAACCACCATCTATACCTGTTCGAGTGGCTGTTTCTACCGACGACGAGCGGAAGAAAACTCCACTAAGCAGCTTTGACGAATCTGGTAAGAAGAAGATTGCCCCGAAACATAAGGTGATAAAAGCGCTGAAAACTAACAGCAAAATGAATTTTTCTGTCAGCCGAAAAGAGGTCGGGCTGACAGACTTCCTATTCGGGGTCGACGTGAAAGGTAGAGTTGCTACAGGCATTTTCTTTTCTTCGCGTCAAGAGTAAAGTCGATTCACAAATCGGATAAAGAAAGTATTACGACGGCTCGATCTCTCTTCGTTACTCTCCACAGTTCATTTACTAAGAGCGTTCCTAACGCGACAGTATATTCAGCTGTAAACTTAGTTGGGGTACCGTGTGGTGTCCTCTTGTTTCAACTGTCCATGCTGAACCACATCTGCAAGAAATAACTCTTCCAGCGGCGTTCACAACGGAAGGAATGCCATGTATGTCTGAATGACAGCTTCTCTTGTCCAATCCCTTCGCAGTTAGATTAAAACGTTTTGTGGGCGTGTTTTCCGGAGGCTACGTGTATGGCCTGAGCGCATGAAATTAAATTCAAGTATGACAGGTATATAGGAACATTGCCAACTTGCACGTAAAGATATATAAAAAAGCTTATCAGTATGACGCAAGGCAAGTATTCATTAGTGTTGGTATTTTATTGATGTAGGTGTTGACAGTTTCCTCAACATTTTGTTCTACCCTTAACCCTTGAGCCAGAGGGTTGGTTTGTAGGCTGCCATCCGAGGGCAGAAAGGCACATAGTGAGTTTTGGAATGGTATCATAGCAGCATCATAGCACCAAATCATAGCACCAAATCATAGCTAGTCACTTTTTTTTTTTCTTTAAGGCGCCTTTTCTTTACGCTTTTTATAAGCCAATGGAGAGATGGGCCTATAGCTGTCAATTGGGTAACATTTTAACTTTGCCCATAGAACCTCACCAACTGATTATGGTAGGCTAGTCTAAGGCAATACTTTGTTGTATTGAAATATTTTTTATATGCTTTGTACATACATGCACAGCTGTGTACATTTAAGCCTCAAGTCAGAGGGGTTCACAGTGCACTCAACCAAACAACGTGTATATATAGTTGTTTTTTGTTTGTTTTGTTTTTGTTTTGTTATTTTATGTATTTATTTATTGATTTATTCGGCTCTGCTGATTAATGAATGAATATTTGAATGTTAACACTGACAATTCTGAAATGCACCACCACATGTATTTCAGTACCAGGTGTAACCACAGTGCAAACAAACCCACTATTATTCATGGTTCTATGGAGGAACATGCGACTTTTAAAGGCTTTTAGAAAACGTTTGGCTGTTTAACTTGTTTTCTCTGAACAGTACTAGGTTATAGGCCAAAATACATCAGCAAGTCACCAGCCTCTTTGCTCCACCAAGGAACATTATCTAGCACGGCCAACACCTCGCACAGGTAAATCCAGACTCTTTTCATGTGTTGTTCCATGCTGGTGGAAAGACCTTTTATTACACTATTGCACTTTCAACTTATAATAGTTATAGTATAATAGTTTTTCATTGTACTGTATCTTGAATGTTATCCTCTTTTTGTAAGTTGCTTTGGATAAAACTATCTGCTAAATGCATAAATGTAAATGTAAATGGAGAAAGGAAAAAACTGTTTTAACAGCATAAACTGCTTCTAAAAGTCTATACCCACAAGATGTGATTTAATATCAGTCCAGTGTGGTGAGCTTATGGTCAAAATCCAATAAATGGTCTCTTGCCAATTTTTGCCTAATGTTTAAGTACCGTACATATGATAGTCCATTTAAGGGCTGCTCGATAATGGGAAAAATTATAGTAAAAATTATTTTGATCAATATTGAAACCACAATTAACATGATTTTTCATTAAGTTTGGAAACACATGGCATTAATTTGACTCTAAAACAGTTTTAAACTGAGAATTTCCCTTCACGTTTCCCATAATTTTTGCATGCATTTCCCTTTGTACGGTGCATGTAATGACATTGAATGACAGATTAATTACACAGATTATGTGTTTTTTTGTGATTGTTGGGACAATAATAATGTTCAAAATTTGATTCATTGCACAGACCTAACTCATTTACATACTTTTAGATTTCAGAAAACTGGCAATTCAGAATATGTTGTCTTGATTAGCTGAGAGAGATTTGTAGGGATATCTATCTGTCTACCTCTCTAAGGACTTTTACCCTAATCACCTGGATTATATAATCTCCACAGATTACTCTGAATGCAATGCTATCATCTATTTTGCAACACTCCGCTGGTACACTTTGCCAAAAAAACATAATGAGACTTCCTGTCAGTAGCTGGGTCTCCATTCAACTTATTAGCATTTCATATTCGCATTAACATTTGCATATTCGCATTCGACCAGCTGTGGGATCGTCCATGGACAGAAACGCGTTAAAAGCAAATTAAACTGTTTCCATTGACTTTAATTGCATTTTGTCTCATTTGCATCAAGAGTAACACTAAGAGTAAACTAATTCAATTAATGTGGTGGACAGACAGCAAGTATGTCCTTGGTAGAGTCTCATACATTCATTATACTGCATTTACATTTGATATGCAGGCTATTCATCCATTTGACAAAGCTTGACTACGTTGCTGGATAGGGGAAGTAGTTTAAGCCTGTCTGATTCTGTCTGCTCATATGATATAAAATGTGGTAGCCTGACATAGGGCCAACAAGAGTGTCACCACATATCTCAGATGATCCACAGCATTCAGATGTTCATTTTTCTTCAGTGTCCTCTGACCAGTTGTAGGTGAGGTTGTTGGCTCTGCAGTCACTTGACTGCTTAAAACTGCATACAGGCCTGTTGAGCAAGGCCTTCCCTCAAACAGTTAACCTACAATGGGCAGTCAATTTCGATATGAAATTTTCATTTCTCTCTTTACTGAGTGAGTGTGGTAGACAGTGTGTGGTGGTCAGGGCCACTGTGTGTATTGCAGTCATAGCTTTCAGGTAAATACACTGCAGTTGTTTGATGACGAGACAGATGGCGTTAATGAGGGAGACTGAGAGAAAGTGAAATGGCTGAGATCACTGTTGTGTACCTAATATCTGTGATTTTAAAAGGTACAAACAGTACAGGATGTGTTCATAGTGGGTTATATAATCTATTTAGTCATATCACAGCACATTCACACACACACATACACACACAGACTCATCCTCTCACTCATTTACATTGGTATTCTAAGGTCAGCACCAGGATAATATCACTGAATATATGGAATGACAGAGAAGGAGAGGATAACAGTTTTTTTTTGTTCTATCAGAGATGTTATTCACATTTCAGAGTTCCATTATATTGTTACTGAATCCACAGAGTTCCATTATATTGTTACTGAATCCAGTTGGGTTCTAAGATATTGGGAGCACTGAATAGTCTTGTGGCTCAGGGTGAAGATGTTCTTCTGTGTTTCCCCTTGCATGCAAATAAAAGTCCTTTGTGAATTGCAAAAGCACTTATCTAAAACCTTTACCAGTGTCACTGTGTTACTCACCAGGTTAAAACAACGTTTCTGTTTCCACCATGGCACAGAAATCAGAAACCAACTGACAATTTGTGTTGACCTTGGCATGTAGGTTAAGAGTGGGACTGCATATAATTGATTTCAAAGTGTACAATTGTACATGTCTGTAAGGCAAAGGGCCTCATGTTTTCAGGCTGCAACTGGTAGTGAGGTGTCTGTGGTGTAGTGTGTACTTTCCTTCTGTCCTGTCTCTGGCCTGCATTTGCTTAGCATCCTGAACAGTTATACTGTGTGTATGTGTGTGTGTGTGCGTGTTTGTGTGTGTGTGTGTTATGTTAGAATCATATGTGTGAATGTTATAATCATAACTATACTTTATGTTACTCCTGGAAAGTTAGTATTTCTATATTTCTGAAAAAAATATATTTTTGGAACATTGGAAAAACTGAATATGGGTAGATTGTTAGATTTAGGTCTGGAGATACTCTTGATAGATAGATAGATAGATAGATAGATAGATAGATAGATAGATAGATAGATAGATAGATAGATAGATAGATAGATAGATAGATACACACACACACACGTATGTCACTCAAAATCTCCACACACCTATATACCTATTTTGCCATTTGACTACATTCTGGAACATGGCAAGATGTTTCTTTTTCTTCTTCTCTTTTCACGATTTCTTTCTCTCTTTCCTCTGTCTGCATATGGCCTTTCATCATTCCTTTCATCATGTAAACAAAATGGCACACTACAGTGCACGACTGCTCCAGGCTGGATCAGTCATGCAGCATGGTCACAGTTGCAACATAATGTCATAATGGACACACACAAAGAGTAGAAGGCACATGGAAATCTGCTGACCAATTCCTGCACTAGAGAATTTCTACAATGAAAGATTATAATGGTAGGTGTGTGTGATAATATAGTGAATAAAAGGAGGAATTGTTTGGTTGCTGTTGTTGCTTTATTTGGTGGGGGGTTTGCAATCATGTTCTCAACGGGGAGGGACATCTCTGTCTCCGTTTCATGCAGAGATCACAAACCGCATATTGCTGTCTGCAAAAGCAGCTCCTACTGTGATGGGACTGCTAATACGATCACTGAGAACTGTAGTGAAGGTTCCACACACATTCAGACACACACACAAACACATGTTCTCTCTCTCTCTATCTTCCTCTCTATCTCTATCTCTCTATCTCTGTTTCTTATTCATGCACGTATACTCTGAGGGGTCCATTTTCCAAGCATGTCGTCTCTTTGCAATCCCAGTGGATAATGCAAAATCAGCAGGGGCCTTGCTCAATAAGCATTTACCAACATGGTGCCCATTACACACCTCACACACACAACACACCATAGTCAGCATAGTTGCCATGCTTATTCACTATGTGTGTGTGTGTGTGTGTGTGTGTGCATGCATGAGTATTGACCTCAGACAAACAATTAAAGATAGATTGACAGAAAATGACTTCATCTTACATAGACTCCAAAACAAAACGTATGTGTTCAGTAATCTTATAAATTGATTACCCCAACATACTGATGACATAGTCTGTAATTGCTAGGGTTGACATTTGCCCCACTCTCCCCCTGGTATTGCCCCGTACCTAGCAGGTATCCAGGTGTAATTCTGCCGTTCCTCAAGAGCCCATTTTCTGATTAGTGCAACCTGATATCGGTAGCTAATTTATTCTGATTAAATGAGTGGATCAGGTTATGGAGGCCATTCAGAATCCACAGACTATGAATTTCATGACCACTATTCCCCGAACAGTATCATTTTGCCAGTGTAAATAAAACATAAGGCAAAGGAGCTGTTATCCAACTTTCAGTTCACATATTCTTATGAGATGCCATTCGTATGAAATGATATTTGCATTATTGTCTAAAACACAGATGTCATGAAAGATCTTCACACAATTGTTTGAGGTATTTTTAAATTTCTGGTCTGTTGCCACTGCTGCTCGAGATGTTTGCTGTTACCCCGTGATGTATCCATTACAGAAGCTGTAATTGTAGCCGCTGTAAGGCTCCCAGCACAAGACATTTGTTAAGCCGTTCTGGACGGAAAGAGTTTGGGGGTGGGTGTTTACCCCGGGGTTATTTGTACCCTTCATCAGCTTTGTCTGTGTAAACTTTGCTCATGGCAAACGTCCTATGGAAGGACATGTTGAAAAGAGCCTATGCTGAGCAAGTGTTAAAGTATAGGGATTCAAGGGATACCTAGACTATCAACTGAGTGCCTCTACACACTTGAGGTAAATCAGGGGTCAAACAGACCAGACAAGACCAAGTCTGGACACTGTGTCATTATCTCCCTCTTCCCTGAGGTGGAATCAATGGACATAGATCAAAATGCCTCTGTAGGCAAGACATACAACCAATCAGACTAATTATTCCAATGATTTTTGCAGAGATGAGAGAATGGGGTGCATCATAATTTGTAAGAAAAAACACGTTAAGCCTGCCTCTATTGTGTCAGGGGTAAAAGCCTATTTTTGACTGGTTCCCTATCTCGGGCAAATGAAACAAAGTGGAAAAAGGTTTAGTGGCCAAACTAAGCTGAAGAACAAAATCAAATCTAGTTCATATATCAGCATGTGTGCCAACCAGGTTATGAGGGGAGTGTTGTGAGTGCAAATGGCAAAGCTGTGTCTAGAAGGATTTGACTTTTTCTTCATCATTGCACAGCCTTTTAGACATTCTCTGTCTGCTCAAATCACTCTATAGTACAAGTGGCATTTCTCCCCATTCCCATCTGCTGGCTGACCCTGGAGGCCGCCGGTGATATCCGCTCATGAGGCTGTGAAATGAACTGAGGTCGCCAAAGCCAGCACATCATTCCTTTGTCAATCTCTCTCTTTCTCCCTCTCTCTCTTTCTCCCTCTCTCTCTCTCACTGTCTCCCTCTCTGCCTTCCTTTGGATGAATCATTCTGACAACCACCGGAATGGCAATTCTCAAGGCAAGTAGGGGGTGTGTGGCATACTGGGCGGTATTCCAGTGGTAAAATGGTTTGTAGTGGGAGGAAATCACACACACACAAGCTATCGTCACTCCCACCATCTCCGACAGGAGTGGTTACATTGAAGAATGCACTTCTGAAGGGACTAGTGAATTAGTACAGCCTTATAGTATTACAGTCTTTCAGCTCCACATGTGTCAGGGGGGCGCTGAACATGTAAATTTGAAAGGACACATAATGGCTCATTCTTTGACAGGATGGGGAAAACATACTTATGGATCCCCAGATGTTCTTCAACATCTGAGAGAAAGTACAGAAGTGTGGGAAAAAGAAAAGATGCCAATGACAAGGCTGCTTTGATGAAAGACTCTTTTTTTCTCTTTGAGGGGGTTTTCATATGGGCACATGTATAATTTATGTTTCAGTAGTGTAGGGCTATTTACCTGTCGAAAAGCACAAAAAAGCTCAGAATTACACACATGCACATACATGCTTTAGGTGTGTCATGGTCACTCAAGGCCAAAGAAACTATGCAGGATCAAAAACAGGTTATCTCTTTATCAGTGTGGTCTGCTAATACAAACCTCTATGGGTCCCTTTCCTCTTCACTCCCTCTTCCTTTCTTCCTTTCTTTCTTTCTTTCTTTCTGCATACATTATTGACTAACTGTTTACTTCTGTTTACTTTTCTCCTCCTATACTTTGGTTTTAACAACTCTGTCATTACAGTGGAAAACTTGAAAGCATCGAACCACCGCTCTGTATAGATTCCGGCAAATGCTTTAAGGCCGTGATGCTGATACCACTGTCAAAATGCTTCATGGAAATATCAATAGGGAGTGCATAATGTTATGTCCCAGACCTCCCTGTGAAGCATTGATTTTCTCTGTTCCTCCGAGCTTCACAACAGGGTGTTAGGAAAAGCCAGTGACAGTAATAATTTAAAGTCCAGGAGCTAGAATAGCACAGATTCTTGCCAAGTGTAGCTGTATTGTTTGCCATCATATGGGTGAATTATTTATCGAGGTTATGTCAGTCTTGGCTTCTGCAGAGCAGTTCATGGCTTTTTAACAGCTGTTGTAAAGGTCAGCTTTCCTCCACTATTACAAATCATTTCAATATTGCAATTGCAATATGATGCCCTGCCTCTGTTTCGTAACACAGAGTTAGCCTTTCTATCAGGGTTAGATGAGCATATGCAGAGAACAATGTTCCTTAGTAAGAACCTGCTGCATTATTGTGCAATATACAGTTTACATACCTCAGTGACATATCATTGCAAAGATTCAGGCCTCATTACACAGCCAGGGTCAGGAGTTGTGGTCCTCTGTGGTATTTTTCAGCAAGGCCATCTCTGCTAGTGGCACTCATGACTTTGGAACTTTGGACTCTTGCTGTTCTACTCTTGAGACGTGACATCAGCATGGAGGTTTGGTGCGATGAAGAGGGTCGGCACAGACACCAGAGGGTGATTTGTGGAGGACATTTTCTCTCCGCTCTGCTCTGTAGTCTCTCCCTCTCTCGCAGTCCCCTTTTTCTCTTGTTTTTGCTCTGTGTTCTACACAGAGCCTCTCCATCACCCTACCCCCCAACCCCCACCCCCCGACTTTCCCATCCACTCACCTGACATCAATTCTTTAATCCAGATTCCTATAAATCTTCTTCACTGCACATATCTCAGGCCTCTTCCCTTCCACCCTAGTCATCCCTCTATCCCTTTCTCTTATCCATGCTTCATGTCTTCCCTCCCCAACCCCCCAGTTTTCTTCTCTCCTTGCTTCCATCTCTCTGTAGCTTTGACGGCAGTCGTTATTGGTATTTGCAAAGATTCAAATGAGGCTGACCTGTAGTCTTATTTAAATAAGGCTAGCAATTTACTGTCCGTCCAGTTAAAGCACTAGCATATAATTTTCTTCCCCTTGAATGACAGAATTGCTTTATAAGAACTTTGATCAAATTGAGTATTGGTAAGATGTAGGCCTTACCAAAATCTTTTTTGTTTTTGTTTTTTGTCTTTTGTTTTTAATGAAACATCTGCCCAATATTCAGTATAGTTTGAGCATATGCTCTATGTGGCAGTAATGTTCTGTAATTAGCATGCTCACAGCCTGCACTTAGCACAGGGTAGCCTGTCGATGAGGACAAAGGTGAACATGTAATTGAACTTCTGCCCAAACGGCAGAAAAAATATGTCCTGTCCATCCCTCCTCCCTCCTGGTCTCAAGACTTCACTCTGTCAGCGGTCAGACCTATACTATGAGTGCTGCTCACACTGCTTGGCTAAACCTGATTTCCCCCTGCTCCAAAATGCAAGTGGTGTTTATCTGGGAATTTGCTAGTCTTATCATTAGCGTGTGCAGTTAGTCTTGGCAGTGGTGGCAACGGTTATTCATCACGTGAATGACTCATTAGCTATCCGCAGCGCTGACCTTGTGATAACAAAGATGTGTTTAAAATGTAAAGCGTCAGTCCAGCCAGCTCTCTGAAAGTGCTTGGTTCACAGTGTTTGTGCTCTTCTCAGTGTGGGTCTTCATTTAAAGTATTTTAATGTGAGCATGTGAAAAAAAGTGTAGGAAGGTTTTTCTAGGAGTTTGTGGCCTTCGGAGTGATCAGGATGGAGTAGCTCTCAAATGAGACCTTGAGGAGATGTGGCTTTAGGCATCATGGTTTTGTTTTGTTTTTTTCTCTCTCCTCTCTCTGTCCCAAGGGAAATATTCTATTCTCACCCTTGTTTAAGGAGATGTCCTTGAAGTTTATAGGGTCCCACATTCAAATTCCTTCCAGTGTTAAAGGGAAGCATATACTTTATATGCATCAGTAAATAAGATTATATTTGCAGTGTAGATGATATATAGCTTTGAAAATGCTCTTCCATTTACTCTCAGTCTCATTTTGTCTTGGGTTTATGCTACATATTTGCACTGGATTCAGATGACCAACATAAACTCATACAGAAAAAAATACATGGGCAGCATAAATGACTTTCAATTCCTATATTTCCACAGTTTGACTTCACAAATTATCATCTCATTATGTTACTCGTTAAAAATTTTAAAAACATCAAAATGTGACAAACAATTATGACCACTGAGTATATTATACAAGTGAAATGTAAGTGGGGCATAACACAGTCCCATATTGTTTGTGTCAATGCAGTGATAGAATGCTTTGAGAAGGTGTTGTTTATTCAGATTTCAGGATTCTGTCAATATAAATGGATATGAAAAGAGTGGGGTGGGAGGATTGGGTCAAGGGAAGTCACACCTTTCAAAGTTCTGAATAAACAATGTCTTCCTCTTCTCTGATTGGAAGCAAAGAAATGAAACCAAATAGATAGAGAATTGAAAGCAAAATAAAATAAACAGCTACTATCTCCACTGACTCTGTATTTGTGTATGTGTGTGTGTGTGTGTGTGTTTGTGTTTGTGTTTGTGTGGGCGTGGGGTAGGCATAGCGTAGCCAGAGAGATAAGCATACACAATGAAATGAAAATGGTGACAGACATATGCTTGTAATGAGTGAGATATGAGGAGAGTATTTATCTAATACAATAACTAACAGCAGGTCTTTATGCAGAGCTGAAAATATTGCATAGAAAGCTAGGGGCTCACACAGAAACAACGAAATAGACTGTTATCTGTACTTTCCTGCGTCATGCCATATGTTGCATTTGTGGACATACTGTCATTGATATTCAATGCTCTTCAACCCGTGGGATGTAATCTGCTGTTACCAAGAGTATTTTTTCAATATATCTTGAATGATGAATCGACAAAAACACTTAATATTAAACTATTCTCATCTTTTTTAGTTTTAATATGGCATTGAAATATCAAGGGAAAAATGTATGAACAGATGTTTCACATCCTGACGGTAAAAATAAGCCAGACAAATAATACATCATGTCCAAATATGATATAAGGGAACTACTGGGAGTAATTATTCCAGTCGCGACACACAGAATGAAAATCATCATCGCTGTAGCCTTTTAAGTTTGTTTTTCATAAACAAGATTCCTGAGCTACACGGCAGTAGCAAAGGAGAGGGGAAGCATAAACCTAAACCCAGTGCACCCCTGCCGCAGTAGGCTCAAGATTCCTGAGCTACACGGCAGTAGCAAAGGAGAGGGGAAGCATAAACCTAAACCCAGTGCACCCCTGCCGCAGTAGGCTCAAGCAACCTTCAAATTAAATAGCCTGAACGACTTCCCTGAATTTTGATTCTGCAACATTTCTCTGATAAGTGCCTCTTCTGATTGACTACAGGACGTTACGGGTGAGTGTAGCTGTGAAACAGGGCAAACAGGGGTGGTCATGAGTTAAAACGAAGTTGAAAAGTACAATAAGTTCATTTGAGACGTTTACTCTTCCCAGACTTTATCCAGGTAGTCCATATTCCTAAGTCCACTCTGGTGCATAGTCCTCTATAGCTCAACCTATTGTTCACTGTATCGCAAAATCAGGACTGACAAAACCATGGTGGAGGCTTGATCTAGTGATCTGTAAACAATGTTATATGAACTTATGTTGTGGTTTAATGATCCCTGGGAAGAGCCAAGCATAACCCACTTTTATTTTCTTGACAGTGACAGACAGATTTTGACTTAAAATGGTCAAGTATATCATGGCAGTCATGATGGCATGCACTCTAATGACATTCCTAGAACCTTAGGAATTAAGACAACCTCATAACATCACAGACTCTTCGCCAGAAGTACCAGTAGGCAGGGGACTATTTTCAGGATCGTCATTCTTCTAGACACTTTACCAGGCATAATCTCAATTTTCATTGATTTCCTTAAGTTTATTGATGTCTCATCTGACCATAAAACATGATTCTAGGTAAAGTCCCAAAAACATTTAGGAAGTCCAGTCATTTAAATCTGTGATTAAATAACAAGAAAGCATTTATCCTGGTATGTATTTGAGTAAATCTACAGACAAGGGGGTCACTTCTGATTTTTTTTTTTGATGCTCCCTTGATGCTCCTTTTTTCTGGAAGTTTCCAACATTGGACCTTAGGGTAATTTTTAGCCTCTATTACCCCCCTGCTCACTATGCGCGGGGGCACAATCAACATGGGTCATTATCCAGGCAAGTTTGCAATAGTTTCAGTTGTCTGAAATTTCTGTTTTGTAATTGTTTTAAATGCAGATCGGGCATTTTCAAGCATTTACCATTTTTATACCAATCCTCTGTCTTACAGAAGTGAGCAGATGTGAGCACACTTTGTGAGTGCATTTCAATTGTGTAATCCATTGTCTTTCCTATGTTGCAAACATTACCAGGACATTTGACCTCTGTGGCTCTGTGAAGTCTGTAATTCATTCCACTTTGAAGTCATCTTCACCAGAGGTGCCAGTAATTATGGGGTGCCAATTATAATTAAGTATGTTTTCTAACTCTCTTTTTTTACCCAAATCCTAGGCATGCTGTATTAATTTAAAAATAGGTTCTGTACCTGCAGATACAATTTTTTAACAGGTTTGCCATGACATTGCTGTAGAGGAGTTTTATTGAAGTCTCAACCTGCAAATGGAGAATACGAGACCCTCATTACACAGACCTCAACACTCTCAACACAACCTTAGAAGGAGCTTGGTTTTTACCTTAAGCACATTTATCGATCCACTATAATGATGTATAACTCAATTATGGTAAAAAGTCCTGTCTAAGCGTTCTGTTGGTTAAAAGGAAGGCTCCGCCTACATTAAAGAAATTAAATTATACAGGAAGTGATGTGTGTGTCTGTGTGTGTGCGTGTGTGTGTCTGTGTGTGTGTATGTGTGTGTGTGTGTGTGTGTGTGTGTGTGTGTGTATGTTTGTGTGTGTGTGTATGTGCATGTGTGTGCATGTGCGTGTGTGTATGTGTGTGTGTGTGTAATGGCTTTTGACCAAATGAGGGGAAGCTTGTCTCTCTTCTCCATAATGGTAGACTTCCCTCTCAGGAAGTCCTCTATACCAAGAGTTCTTGAACTTTCTTGGACCATGGACCCCTCAAGCAGCAGAAGATTTTCCAAGGTCCCCGTCATAATCAAAAACATATAAGTTTATAGCCATTTGTTCTGTTGGATGCTTTTGGACTTTTTTTGTAGCAAGCTTTTTCAACGACCCCCAGGAGGTCTTTGGGTCACACTTTAAGAACCAATGCTTTATATTAGCTCCACTCCCCCCCCACCCCACCCCCCCCCCCCACACACACACACACCACCACCACCACCACCACCACCACCCCATCCCACCTTGGAGAAGCTCACATTGGACAATTACTTTCTCTTTAACCCAGACACATTCTGCTGCATTCTCAAAAGAAAGAGACAAGCTTAGTGTTAAAACATCAGAAGATCAAGCAGTAATGTGGTATTGGGGAATCTACCTGTCTCATGAAGCAGGATTGTATTAGAGGATGCGTGTGTGATGGGGAACAGTAACTGAAAGTTGAACATGTGTTGATGTTTATCTGCTCTAATGTGATGTTGCATGTTAAAAATGAGTAAACATCATTTTTGGGGTTTGGCTAGTGTCTGGGATTTTAGATTTTGTGGTTTGTCCAACATGTCATATTGTTATGTCCCCAGAGAGTTATTCTTTATACTGGCATCAGTGTGAGATTGCAGGGATTCCTGAGGGCATCTGGAGGCTGTTAGAATTTGGCTTTAGAAACTGATTTCTTTGCTCAATAACTTATAGCCTGATCTCTCTCTCTCTCTCTATCTCTCTATCTCTCTCTCTGTCTGTCTCTAATAAATACAACACACTTAACCTCCAGTCAGCTCCAAACCCAATATTCTGACAACCGTACTTTTTATGGGGTGCTATTTCAATGGAACCATGCATTCATTTCTTTTCAACCAAACACTATTGTGACATGAATGGTCATGCTTGGACCACAAGGAAGTGAAATATCATTGGTTTGGTCAAACTAGTTAGGGGGCATTGCAAGCTATGTTGCAAGCTATGTTTAAGAGACACCAAGGCCACAATTACTTGCTCATAACAGCACAGCTGGCCTTTGGCATAATGTTTAAGCCTACCCATAGTGAGATGGAATGAACTAGAAATCTCCACAAAATAAAAATAGTTTTCACTACATACATTGGAAGAGTTCAGGAAATGATTGACAGATATCAGTCCTCTTTCTCATATCATTGCGGGGAACTAAGGGAACTCACAAACAACATAAATAAATGTTTCCTGGCTCAACAACTTAAAACTCACTGAGGTGAGCGAACTTGTTTTAGTTTATGTTTAAGTTTTGAGTAAGAACAGTGTCTTGTAAGCCTTACAGTGAGGCCTTTTTGGGAAATCTCGACACTACTTGACATTTCAGTTGAAAGGTATTTGACATGACTCTGGAGCCCAGTAAAACACACTTTAATAGGGGATTTGGCCTTGTGTCCACAGTCTATCCCATAATTTTCAAATAGATAGGAGCATTAAAGATGTTGGTGGCACCACTGAATTGCTTTGCTCAAGTGAGATGACCTATTCTTTTATGTGCTGTGGGCTGTGGTTGTTGGTGCCAATGTTTCACAATTAGCTCAGGATGTCCCAAGGAAGAAACGCATTACTGAGCCCATGTTTGTGTCCCTCATGCCAGAAGAAATCTGCAGGGGCTCATTCATCAGTTTACCTTAGTTGCCCTGGTGTATTTGCTGTGTGTGTGTGAGGGTGGGGGGCAACAGAAGTTATTAATGTAAAAAACTGAATGTAAACAACCATGGTGCATGATTGATGGACTACACTAATGCAGAATTTTGTTTTGTTTGGTTGATGCAGGACTGTAAAAAAAAAAAACTGCTGATTCATGCATCCCAGGGTGGTATAGCACAAAACTTACTGCATACACCCACACAGACACATACACCCCCACACACACACACACACACTCAGAGTCAGAGGTGATCTTACTACCACTGAACAAGTATTACTAATCTCACATTAGTATGTATTAACTAACTACTTTTATTTAGACTTCATGAGATTAAACAGAATATACCTGACAGCAATGTGTGTGTGTGTGTTGTGCGTATGTGTGTACACAAGCCCAAATTAGTTTTTTTCAGCCACCTTCGCACCCACTGTTAGCCTTAGCTCCTAATCTCCTGTTGACTAAAGTGGTGCTCATCACGTGTGTTGGACAAACATTGTGTGTGTGTGTGTGTGTGTGTGTGTGTGTGTGTGTATATGTGTGTGTGTGTGAGAGAGAGAAAGAGAGACAGAGAGTGTGTTTGTGACACTGACAAAGGCAAGTCAAGGACGTTTAACGTCCTCGCCTCACACACTCACTCCCTCACCACCCTCCTAGGTTGACTGGAGCAATGTTCTCTGTGTCTGCCTTTCTGGACGCAACCACTCAAGTGTAAAATTGCCACACACACGCACACAGGACACACATAGACACGTACGTGCGTGCACACACACACACACACACACACACACACTGAGGAGTGGAGTGCGCGTGTGTTCATTTGAGAGGGGTCGATTGATGGCACTTGGCAGAGTAAAGATAACAAACTGCCACCAGTGTCCTCACACGCCAGTATCCAGAGAGGACTCTGTCACCTGCTGTTATTCGTAATTTACACACACACACATTCTGTCTCTCCGTCTCACAAGTGTCACACACACACTGTGATAAGCGTGTAGGTGTTAATGTTGGTATCTGTGTGTGTGAGTGAGTGAATGGGTGTGTGTGTAAGTATTTGTGAATATGTTTGTGTTTGTATGTGTATGTGTCTGTGTGTGCGATAGAGAGAGAGACATTGTGTGTGAGTGTGTGTGTGTGTGTGTGTGTGTGTGTGTGTTATATATTTATTGAGGCCTGACCTTTCTTCTGGCCATAATCCTGTAAGAAAAACCGCCAACACCATTAGAAAGATTGCGGCCAACTCCAGGCCTCCATTTTATCTCAGCTCATGTCACTGTGTGTGCACTCACTCTCACTTCAGCCAGTTCATAGTGTCAGAGTCATGTGGATCCACATGCCTTAAAATAACTACATATATCGCACTGCCACTACCCATCCATTTCTGCTGAAAAGCACTTGTTTTTTGTAATTTGTGTGTGTGTGTGTGTGTGTATGTGTGTGTGTGTGTGGGGGGGATGGGTGTGTGTGTGTAAAGGAGAAAAATAGTGCTCACTGTGAGCACTATGGGTGTGTTGCACCAATTTTTTTTCTTTCTTCTTCCAACCAACAGCACTCAGCGACCTTAAACAACAGGGCTATGGGTTACTCCAGATGATCCCTTTAAACACTTTAGAGGGAGTTTAGCCAGAGAGTATAGTTTGTAGACAAGAGTAGCTGAATCAGTAGATGACCTGCATAGTCACATGGTCACTTAACACATGTGGGTATATATAATATTTAATACTTCATAAACTCATCAACAGCAAAAAGACTAATCAATAGTCATTTGTGACTACAAAAACAATACATTTAAAAGTTTTAATTACTGATCAATGTGGGGTTTCAGCCTTGATAGAAATCATCTCAATGAAAACTGACAAGTGTATAATACAAACAGAAAACAAACTAATTTATTGTGTAGCCTCCACACATAATGGTCCTTATATTAAAGTCTAAATCCTCGACCATACCTGCTTGCTTGCCTAACAGCAGTCTAACAAGCAAACTATCTAGCGTATTCTGAGCTGATGTGTCCCATCAATAGTATCGTCCCACTGCATTGCCCTGACTGATTCAGACTTTAAATGGTTATGTGAATTTACTGTCAGTTGTTGTCAATTGTCAAAAATGTTGGCGCTCACGAGAAAAAAAACATATGGCACAGAGATTGATTTACACAACTGTTCATAACAAGCACAACAACAACAGTCATCAGTGCTTGCAAAAAACAGTTTTCCTCACGAGAAAAAAAACATATGGCACAGAGATTGATTTACACAACTGTTCATAACAAGCACAACAACAACAGTCATCAGTGCTTGCAAAAAACAGTTTTCCCAAAAACCTCATCTTTGGACAATTTCCTCTCGGGCCCACTGTCATGCATTCAGGCTATGCCCTGAGCTTTATGGTATCTGGGATAAAGACTCTACATGTTTCAATCGGATTTAAAATGTTCCTACTTATCAAACTCACGTACTAGTTCTAAAATTGAAAAGAATTGTGGTTTTATTTTTTTTAAATCATTGTTATGGGACGGGGGTGGGGGTGGGGGGGTCGGGGGCGTGACGTGAATGGGCTGAGTTTGCATCATCACTTTTATCCCAAGGAGCATAACCCTGGTGCTACTGAGTGATGTATAGGTTTTTTTTATATACAATTCTCTGGTGACCCAGATCACCACTCAGAGCCTGAAAAGGGAAAATCGGGGATGCCATCAGACCTGCTGGAGAGGTGAAGTTGAAGGAGTGACATCATAATCCCCAGATTATTTCATGCCCCAATCTCATTAGAACACCCCTTTCCAATCTCTTTTGGCCCACACACACACACACACACACACACACAGACACACAGGTAAGCTCACTGGCTCAGGATCAGCTTTGATACTTTACTGATTGAAGAATCAGAGATCACACGAGGTGAACATCTGGGACAAAGGAGAGTAGTGTCCTTATGTCACCCAAATACCTAATCATCCAATGTGGCTAATTTGAACTGTAGTGATTGTAGCTTTATCATTTTTTATAGCAATATTGTTTTCCAGATGTTGATTTATCATATGTAATACAAATATATATTTGTTTGTGTCAGCAGTTTTCTGCTAGTGAAACTATTCTATCAGCTAAACCATTGGTTCTCAAACTTGGGTCCAGGGAGGTCTTACATGGAGAAAAATAACAGAGCCCAATTGCATTGTGCTCATTACTCCCAACAGCATAACATAAGTGACAAATTAGCCTACATGATATATTGCATCAGTCATTGCAACACTTTCTTTAATGTTATTATACAGCATTAACATTAACTGCAAGGACAATGAATATTAGTTATTTTTACTTATGTGAAACAAACCGTATTTTTTTTTTTAACACAGTAGGCCTATATTTGACATATATTATTTGACAAAAAAAAAAATCTGTCCTTTTAAAGCTGCTCCTGGACTGCCAAGTTTTGCCAAATGCAATAACATGCCTATTTAAACCTGTAGTATTAGCAAAATATGTTTTTAGAATAAGAGTTTAAAAGCATCTGAAAGAACACATGACTATAATCTGATATGGTTGAATTTTTCTTGCAATGTGAGGGTTCTCTGCTCCATGAGGGGTCCCCGTCCCAAGAAAGTCTGACAACCCCTGAACTAAAATATCAGAAAAATATATATAAAAATATTTAGACTTGATGTGGATAATGTAATCCTTCTCAGTCATAATAAACTTGAATATCTTTCTTACAAGATCAAAGAGGGGCTGAAGAAAACAAATAACAAATGACATTGACAAAACAATGTGCTGTTTATCACTTTGCAACACAGGTTTGCTAAAATCACCTTTGAAAGCAAAGCCATGAGGGGCTGCCATTGACCAGTGTGATTAGTTGTGTTAGGTGTAGTGGATCCCACTGTCAGGTAGAGGGATTCTGTCAGGCAGAACCACTCTGAGTTCAGGACCATGGACAGCAGCAAGAGGATTGATTTGCTGTGACTAAAGTTCAGAATACAGATGAGGTGGTCTATAGAGTACTGTTCTAGAGAGGTACTAAGAACACATTGGTTCTCAAAGTCAGAGGGTGGGAAATTTTCAAACCCGTCTGGCCTAAGTAGAATTACCTTAAATCATTATTTTTGTACACTGAATGCAAGTTACACTTTCCTCCAACTTCTCTTGATCTGATTGTTTTTATTTTATGCTAGGCTGTTATTAATGATTGTGTATGCTGTTTTGTTTAGTTTTCCCACTAGTAGGGCCCTTTCCTACTCTTTGATTTGATGCTGAACTAAGCACATATTGATAGCACATACTGATCAAACACCCATATTTACTTTGAAAAGTTGTTTTGCACGTTACTAAAACTATTCAGTGAGAAAGTTGTGCTAGTTTTGAAGAATTGAATATTTCTGTTGGATAGGGTATTTTTACTTCAAAGCAAAACATCAAGGGTGAAAATCTCTTCAATTTCTTAATCTTTCCGGGCCCTGACCTTTTCTTCTTGACTCTTCAAAAGTATTCCCACATGTATAGACATATAGACAGTATTTTTTGCAGTGTTTGTGCTTACCATCACATAGACCACCATGACAGATGTTTCACATAACCAAAAGAATATTATTTCCCTCCCAGTTTCCTTGTAAAACTGCATGCATCACCCTTTCCCCAATGTCCATCCTTTTAAGACAGCTAAAAAAGAGTGTCAATAACAAAATATGTGAACTGTGTCATTTCCATTTTCTGGATGGCAACAACTCTTTACCCAGACAGACATGGCCAAAATGCCTGGCGGATATAGATTACGGCCCCAGAGGCTTTCATTTTTCATTTTTTTTTTTTTTTCAGTTGTAGCCACCCAAACACGCAAACCTTTTAAGATTGTTTGGGAAAAAGCAATATTCCAGGAGGTGCCACCAGTAAGAGGCAAACATCACGTGCCCTGCATGACAATCATCAAATCCCATCTGCCTCTTTCTCTATCCCACAGTGATCCAGCTTCAATTATCCCAGCAATCTCCCTACACTGACCAACAACACCATGAACAGCAAACCTAGATATCCCCTATGCATACATGTCCACCTATATAACATAATTCATCTACTAATGTCAGTTTGCTCATGAGTGAGAGAGATGCTGATAGATGGGATTGGATGGTGTTTGGGTGGCTATGTAAACATTAAGCTGCTGCTAATGTCAGTTTGCACATGTGTGCGAGAGATGGTGGTAGATGTGATTGGTTGGGGGCACTGTTTTGTATCTAATCCAGTGAGACTAAGAAGGTGGGGGTCTTTCCAGACAATATTCCCAGTAGGCCATGGCATACGTTAGAGAATGGTCTGGAATAAATGCTTTTTGCGTGTGCTCTTCCCTTTTGTATTCAACAGTCTGACACATCCCAGTGTTTCTTCAGCACAGCAAGCGGAGCACAGCTCTAACTGAAGTCACTGAGTCGGTTTCCTGTGAAAAAAAGGAGTATGTGTGCGCGCTTGTGTGGTATTGAAAGTTGCTCTAGGGGTTTCAAAGGGAAAATTTGGTTAATTAAGAAATCAGAAAGTGTTTTGCATGGCTGTTGGAAGAAAGAAAGAAGAAGAAAGAGAGAGAGAGAGAGAGAGAGAGAGAGAGAGCACAAAAGAGAAATCTCAGAGGGTGGGGTGGGCCGTCTCCTGACGAATCAGCAGGAGAGGCTATATAGTGGTGGCAGGCCTGAGAGAAATGGCCTGATCGCTGTGCTCAAGAAAGCCTAATTGAGTGGTAATCTAGTGGAGAGGGCAGCAGGAGTGGGAAGAATGCAGGAAGCCTGTTTGAAAGCTTGTTAGTAGTGCTGCTGCTGGGCCAGATGGTGGGGATGGTGATTGGGCCAGACGACTCGGACCCTGGAGCTCTAGAGTCTGCAGAGCCACAGGGTGAGGGTTGGGAGGGAGGATAAAGAGATGAGCCTGCAGAATTGGGCTTGGACTTGGACTGCTCCCTCTAGATCCTCCCTTCTTGGTTTCTAGGTTTCTTTCCTTTTTTCTTATCTTTCGTCTGCCTGTCATCCTCTGAGGGGGTCCCGGGGTTAAAGTGACCCATTTATGCTGGAGCAGATGTCTGGAGCCACTGCTGGCTACTAGCCACTGGGCCTATGGGCAGATCCAGACTTAAATGTCCAGCTGCACAGCTGCTAGCTGTCTTGCTAGACTACTACAGACTGCTGCTCTCTCTCTCTCTCTCTCTCTCTCTCTCTCTTTCTCTCTCCCTCTGTGTGTTTGTGTGTGTATACACAGAATATGTGCATGATTACAGACTGCTGCTGCTGTTGTGTGTGTGCATGTGTGTGTGTGTGTGTGTGCATTTGTGTGTATACAGTATGTCAAGGGTTTTAAGCACAAGGGGTGAATTTTACAGTAGAGCTTAAGCAAAGCTCCAAACGCAATGAAAGATTTTCACTCATCAAGACCTTTAAAATGATGTATTAAACTTATTTTTGCCCAAGATGTCACTTATGGTCCTTGTGCTCCAAACCCTTGTAGCATGCATGTGGTTTTGGGGATGATCTGTAGGTGATGTATTTGAGATGAGTAGCAATATCAGGGCAAAATAATAGTCTGCCAGCTTGCATTGGTGGTATTCAGTTGTGGCCATGAACAGGCTCATCAGAATTTGAAGATGCAGTCACTTTGCTCAAGGCTCAGCCCAAGGATGTGTTCCGGCAGAGTCACTGTTCAATATCAAATAGGAAGAAAAAGTGATTTTTAGATGTTTCAATCATATCCACGCAATCACAGGAAACCACTGCTTAGAGTGGGACACATAAGCAGCAATCACTTTGCTGTCAGGAGTGGCTTTTGAAATGTGCTTCGGGCAAGGGGGAGAACAGAGTACAAAGCCTACAACTCACCAGACAAACAACAGAGAATGACTACTTTGTCCAACACAAAATGATGCCATTGTACTCTGAGATTGCTCTCAAAGATGTCGATGTGGAAAACCTCAGAATAGTCCACTGTGCTGTAACCACAAGAGACAAATGGAAAACACATTTGTTTTTCATTACCGGTGATGGCTTTGGTGCAGAGCACATATGACCTCTTCCTCTGGCTGAAGAATGAATGTGTCGGCACAGATGTATGTTTGGCACCCATGAATGTGTGGAGCCTCACCAAAGGATGAAAGCAACAGCTCACAAAGCTGTACTGTACAGACCTTGAACTGGACAGTATTCGATTGGCAGCTGTGGAGTATTTTGTGTGTGTTTGTTTTGTGTGTGTGTGTGTGTGTGTGTGTGTGTGTGTGTGTGCTCTATGCACCTTACATATATCTATGTTTGTGTGGGTATGTTTCTTTCTATGTGTATGTGCTTTGTACATGTGTGTTTACATCCATTATTGTGTATGTATGTGTATGTATTTGTGTTTGTGTGTGTGCGTGTTTGTGTGTGTGTGTGTGTGTGAGTCTTGTTCTTGTGTGTGTAGGTGCTGAATATGCCTGCCACTGTACATGATGGATTGAAAAGACAAATGGTCCAGCCACAAAGAGGAAACAGAAACCCTTGGTGATGCGAGAGGTGTCATTTTGATCAAGGGAAGTCATTACGCATCTCATTTGCATCCGGTCGTGGACAGGCAGCGGGATGCTGCATGTGGAACATGACGTATGATGCCTGGCATAAGCATATGTAGGATGGCCCATGAATCAGCAACGCTGTCATAAATCACAATTCTGCTGGTTTAGATCAAACCTCCCAGTACAAAAGGAAAGGAGAGACAAAAACAGAAATCTTTCCTGTTTGATGACATTTTGATGCATGTGTGCATTATATTGGTGATTGTTTGCATGTATTCTCATGTACAGTGATCAGGTAGCTTAAATGAAAGATTAAGCATTTCTGGAAGAGTTGGAGATGTGTTGTAGGCGTCTTTCAAGTTTAATCAGGTGGTTGAACATAGCCAAATGCTAAATGGTGTTTTTGTGAGGAGAAAAGAGAAACATATTACACACTGATATCATGTTAATCCAACTTCAAGAGAGAAAAAAAATAATAAACGTGCAAAGAGCGTTTAGTGTTCTCAGACAGAACCATTGAGATCAGTGAGATCTAAAATGCATGTAAATTAATGCAAATTAAAAATCTAAACATCTGGGAGAGACAGACAAAACATGGCTCACACAGAGAAAAAGAAAATGAGAAAGAGAGAGAGAGCGACAGAAACAAAGAGAGAATTGCTGCTGTGATTATTTTCAAAATGAAACCTGAGATTTCGTATACTCTCTTAAGCAGCCGGCAGCCCTTGATGGCACAGTGACAGACAGAAATAGCATTCTGGACTCATTTGACCTACCCCCACACATTCGTATTTACCTTAGAAATGACAACAGAGAGAGGACCAAGAGTTAGAAGAACCAATAGCATTACAATGACAAATTCAGCTGTATGGGTCCTCACCTCCAAAACACTTTAAAATTACATCATATATTTTGATAGCACCAAGGTGCGTCTGAGTCATTTTCCTTACTCTGGTAAGACTGATGCATTATACAGTGACTCTATTGCAAATATGCTGTGAAAAGCAGTCATTAAAAGCCTTCTAATCTGAAATTAGCTGTTCTGTCTTAACCCCTTAACCTCTGCCTTTACAAGAAAAACTCAGCAGTTGACCTCTGACTTGTGATCAGATGCACAAATCAGATGCTCTACATCTCTACATCATTTCTCTTTGCTGATTTTTTCATATGGACTGACACTAAACAGCCTGGAGTCATACTCACAGTCGTAAAACAGCAGTCTTACATGCATCATAGGAGAAGAGATCAATAATGGGGTGCCCTCATCATTGTCCCCAAGATGTAGTACGAGTCTGTCATTATAACTGTGTTTGACCCAGTCTTTTAACCTTGCTTCTGCTAATGAGTGAACCAAGCCACATTTCAATCAGTTTTGATCAGACCCAAGGACGCATCATCAACAGTGGGTGTTGGATGCATAAACAAGAGTTAATGATACGCATAGATTTGAATAAAATGAAATGACAGAAGTCCCAGTTTTGTTAAACATTGCAACTGCTGACATGAAGAAAAAAACTCCCACTCTCTGAATAGCATGTCCTCTATGGGTCCGAACCAAAGTGCCACAGTCTGAACAGATGTTTCTTTGGCTGAAATGCTCCCAAACAGGCCAACATCTGGTTAGTGAACTAGATTGGAACCGGTTCTGTATTGGTAGAAAAGGGCTAATGGGTGAGCACCTCCTGTTCTAATGACATTGTCTTTATCTGCTCACTTGCCTTTTCAGCTTTTACAAAAGTTGTGTGTGTGTGGCTGTAAGAATAAGATATTTTTTTGGGGATGAGTGTGAAAACTATATTAAGTATCTCAGAGACAAAGCAATTCTTATGCCTTGTGTGAATGCCAAGTCATTAGTATGCCAAGTACCAGTACAGTAGTTGTTTGCCATATCGTCCACAAGAACATCGAAAAAAGGAAAAAACAAACAGCCATGCAAAGAATCAATATAGGCCATTCTTTTACAATCACTCCACTTTATTGTGGTAGAAGGCTATTGAGGTTTTATTGGGGTAGCCGTCAGTTTGTTCAGCCGAAAGTTAGTTGAGGACTCAGAGGCTGTTGAGGTGCCCCCTTGTGGTGAGTGTTCATGTTGATGACGGAGCATAAGGGGGGGGTCAAGTAGTGGAGCACTCATCAGCTAAGAGGGAACTCAAGTTCTGGCGCGGAGTTTGACACATACTTAAGTAGCCCATTACTTTAAGTGCCCGGGTGGATGCCATGTTTGTTTTTGTTTCCCTCGTGTTTGGGCTTCCACTGCTGAGTGCGAGCAGTAGTTGCATCAGCCAAGGCTGAGAAAAAAGGATGTTGGCTTGCTGTTGGCTACAAGTACAGATTAGTGCACAGCACTGAGGAACCTAACTTATTGCTCACTGCAAATGCCAGTGGAGGAGCTATGGTTAAAGTCGTCTGCTGCATAAGGGCTGCAGAGAGTTTTTATTGTTTGTCTCAGGTTCTACAGAACCATCTGATGTCATTGCTCATCACAAGATGCTGCTAGATAAGTGAGTGAAAAGAGGGAAGAGGAGAGGGGGAGAGAGAGGGAGAGGGGGAGAGAGAGAGCGAAAGGGGGAGAGAGGGAGGTGGGTGGTGGGGGTTAGAGAGATGGGGATCACAATCACACATCAAAGCATTGCGTGAGATTACTTTGTACGCGTTAGCATGTGTAAATATATATATATATATATATAAATGTGAAATGTATATATGAGTGTATTTGTGGGTTGTTGTAGAGTAAATTGGTGTGACAGATGGGCAGCGGAATGCCAGGGAGCTGTCAGTCAGTCTGACAGCTGATCAATGGACACATCCTGCTGTGCCACCATGTATTAATGGAACCTCATCTGTGTGTGAGTCGGTGCTAAACAGTGCCTCATACAGACAGTAAGGGAACACACTCCCACACAGCAGCAGGCCGTTTTTTAGAGAGAGTGCAAATTGCCGTTTGTGTTTTCTGATGACAAACAGGGCGCTGCTGCTGAGGTATGGTGTTTGATGATGTGTGGCCGTGGAGACCATTTGTTGTGTTAAATGACTCAAAAATACAGAATTGTTATGGACAAAAATAATCATACATCAAACATGATTGGCTGCCAACTCCTTTCATTTGAGCAAAGAACATTATCTCTGACTCTTCTTATCCTGCTAATGAACTTTTCCAGTCCTTCTAGTCCTGATTAGGACTATCTTCTACGTTCAAACATTACATTTACATTTATGCATTTAGCAGACGCTTTTATCCAAAGCGACTTACAAAAGAGGATAACATTCAAGCTACAACACAATGAAAGAAACTAACAAAGAGTGCATATTGCTAACATAAAAACTGCACTATTTTAAGTAGAAAGTGCAATAGTGTCATAAAAAGTGAATAAAAGAGAAATTAAGTATAAGATGTTAAGTGCATTCTCAAAATTTAAGCCAGGAGATATTCTTGAAAGAGCTGGGTCTTTAAGAGTGTCTTGAGGGTATCAGTTGATCTGGTAGCACTTGGAAAGTCATTCCATCAGCGTGGAACCAAACATGAGAAGAGTCTGGATTGACCTGCGCAAGGTGTTGGCCGTGCTGGATAACGTTCCTTAGAGGAGTGAAGTGGTCGACGGGTGACATAGGGCTTCAGGAGAGTAACATGGAAACATGGAAACAGAATTCCATTGGCCATATACATCAAGTCCTAAGTTCTTCAACTAACCCTACAGTTGAAAACACACAAGAGACCTTTTTGTTTATGGACAAACATGTTAATTACAATCTGCTTACAAAGTGTAATTCAGTATATTCATGATGTATATTATTGTTTACGTATGAATGTGTTTACATATCACGCACACTCTCATGCAGTCAGTCAGTGACAGGGTGACAGTTGGAGCTGTATATGTGAGGTGTTTGTGAGTCAGCTGTCTGAACTGTCAGGACACAGCATCACCTGCTGACAGTGTTTTTGAATATGCTCTTGCAGATGATTCACAGAGCAATGCTGACATGTCTCTGGCTCTCTCTCTCTGTCTCTTTCTCTCTCTCTCTCTCTCTCTCTCTCTCTCTCTCATACACACACACTCTATCTATGTGTTTGTGTGTGCAAAAGAGATAACCAGGATTGTGTATGTGTGCGTGTGTGTGTGTGTGTGTGTGTGTGTCTTTGTGAGTGATAGAGAGAGAGAAAGAGAGAGAGAGAGATTCAAGAAGAGGTTTCATTGCAGGCCACAAGTTTGGGCACATTGCCTTAGGTACTGTTTTCAGTACAGAGGTCAATTATTTCTTGTAAGGAATTTTATGGTCTCTTAAATGGAGTAGTGGAACTGATTGTAAAAGCCCTCATCTTTTGAACACATCAGTCATTTTTACACCCCCATTTATTATGTTAGGATTTGGCTAGAGTGTGGCCAAAGTGTGTGTATGTGTGTGTGTGTGTGTATGAGAGAGAGAGAGAGAGAGAGAGAGAGAGATGTTCTATCTTTTGGGCCAAACCTAAGATACTGTCTCTTTTGACTGCCACTTCAGCAGATCCTTCAATAATGGTTATACCAGGGCCAGATTTGCTTGCTCCATGGGTAACCTTGAAAAATAATTAGATTACACATCAAATCTGCTGTCTATGACAGTAAAAAAAAACAGTTCTAATGCATGGGATGTCTTCCATGACCTCTCCTCCAGGGCTGACTTTGGGCTAATACTCTTAACAGCCCTTTTAAACCTCAGGTGAACCTGGAACAGATGCTCCACTAATTCCCAGTCTTATCTAAGAAAACCTCCTTGATAATCCAACCAGCCACGATAAGCTCTTATCACTTTGCTCTTAATGAACAATATACCAAAAATAACGTACAAGGGGCTCAACACAAAACTCTGTATGGTCTCTGTGCTGTCACTGTTCAATTATCCTGTGACTCTGTGCTTACACCTCCATTAGGGAGTCAACAGCTATACAAGATTCCTCACGATTACACAGATTCAGCTATAACAGTGGTTGTCAAACTGGGGTACAAGTACCCCTGGGAGTACTTGGATCAATTCAAGGGGGTACACAAAAAAGTCTGTGAATAGATTCTCAGGTCTCACCAACGTGAAGTTCAGGTACAGACTATAGGTGGACAAAGATCTTCAACTCAAATTGTCCCCAATACAACACAATTGCCACTACATGGTAGCCTGTATATCAATATGAGTTCACATTTGTATATGCAGCAATAATAATTAGAAAAATATTAATTATAATAACAAGCTGTCTATGGTGCAGGGGGTACGTGGTAGGACACAGAATGTCTTAGGGGGTACATTTGGGGGGGGGGGGGGCAGTTAAAAGCTTGGAAACCACTGAGCTAGAAGACTAAGGGTATAAAGGGTATAAAGAAGGTTCTTGGTCTCCTTCATGTGATAAGTGTTCCTCATCAACTGGTTCGCAGTGCCTTTCTTCATTAGTTGTCTGGTGTTTGCTTTGACACAATACACTTTTTTCCCTCCAGCTAGTTGTTGATGATAATGAGTTTGGAAAACTTCTAGCAAAGGATGACAGGACTCATTAAAACAAAAGGAAAACAACCACAACAGCTGTGTAATCACTGATAGGATTAAAAAATGAACTTATTTGATGTGTAATATTTTTTGTGTGTTTTTGGTTGTAATAAGTGTGACCAAAAGCCAGGAAAGCTAGGCTTTAAGGAGGCTATTTTTTTTCTTTCTTTTCATTTTTTTACAGCACAATTATGCCCGTTTTGCTCATTGAAGTCTCACCCTTTTCTTCTGCTCCTCTCCTCTGTTCTCCTCTCCTCATCTGAGAGCGATAGGGAGTGAAATGCCAAACAGAACAGAGGCTTGCTCTACATGCAGTATGGTGTCAGGCTAACCCTCTTTTCCTTGAGAATCACTCTTGACAGGTAGGGAGGGACAACTCCCGAAACATCATAGTACAACTTCCTCCACCACACCTCCTGCTGGGTGCGAGACAACCCATTCCGGGCTCTGTTTGAATGCTCTGAATGAAAATCCAATTAAGGAACAGTTTGGTTTAAAATGCTGTGTTTAAAGGCAGAGTACTTTTCTTGTGCTTATAACGCTGATTACTTGTATTAAAATTACATTAGCAGGACATTTTAAGTCCTAACAAGCAGAAAATATATTCATAAACAAGCTGCAACAGGGACTCTGGGACAAATTCATGATGTATGTGAAGAATTTTTATTCTCTACTGGGTATTTGGAATGTGAATCTGTCCCAAAGAGCTTGTAATTCTAAAACCAAGTCATTGAAGCACACAGCACATTACACAGGTCAGACTTTTTTTATTTTATTTGTTATTTATTTTACCAGGTGAGGCTCTATTGAGATATTAAATGCCTTTTGCAAGTAAGCCCTGGGAGTACATATACTTACAGTACATAAGACATTATTCAGGTGGGTATGGACATGATTGAATAGTTCAGGCCACTCTGTGGAGGTGGAGTAAAGCTTTGTTCCTCAACAAAGTACCCGATCGGACCCATCTAGCATCCAGAGCTGCTTTAGGACTCTTGGAGCAAGCGATCGCTAATTAACAGTGGAAATCCTCTAAGCTACCCTTGGCTAATGACTGAGGCTACGAGAGAGCAGTGCTTTTCTTGGCTGGGGGTTTGCTGCCCTTCATCTTATCGCTACGCAGATCCACCCAGCCTGGGCCCCGCTGACTGCGCTCCATAAAGCGATTTCCTTTTTCACTTGCTCTCTCTCTCTCTCTTCTCTCATTTTCTATAAAACCCTGTCTCTTTTCACACTCTTAACACTGACGGATTCTGGGATCAAAATCTGTTAACAGGCTTAAAGGGTTCAATAAGTGTATTGAAATTTAGCCGAGCTTACATGACATGGGGGTGGTGGTGGTGGTGTGTGTGTGGTGGTGTTGGCGGTGGTAGGGGGTGTATTGGCCATTACTGTCAATGGCTTTCAACGATCTGTAGGAATGCACACATTTATGAATCAGCCACGGTCCAGTGCAGCCCAGATCAGATGGAGTTTATCACCCCACTAGGCTTTTTGCCCGATGCAGCAATTTTTAACATCTGCATTACTTTCACCAAATGCACCCGACTCAAAGCACATATCACTGAAGAGGCAATGGACTGCAGTTTTTTTTTCTTTCTTTCTCTTTTCTTTTTTTCACATTTTTCTTTTCTGTCCCTCATCATCACAGAGCTTTTGCCTCAAGTCAAAAACCAGCATGACAGGGACACAAATAGATGTATTTGATATGAAAGATAGTTATGCTACACACTCCCAATACAATTGAGACATCACCAGAGTAATTTCATACATAGGCTTCACAGGTAGGGTGGAAATTATGAATATTGTGCCCAAAACAGTGGGTGTCCATCCTGGAGCAAGCATAATACACCCTGCCAAACCTTGTCGATGGTTGGGTTGATTATTACATGGCTTATTGCTGTTTAATTACATCATGCTTATTGGCACACACACGCATGCATGCACACACATGCACGCACGCACGCACACACAATCCAGAATGTCTCTTTGATTAAGGCCTCAGTGTCCTTTGGGCTCACATGAATATGCATGATAAGCTGGCCAGAGGCTGACTGAGAGCTCTGCTGTAATCACAACCAATCAAAACACCCCGTCCTTTATGCCGGCTAACTGGCCCAAGTAATTGGCTCAGGGCACAGGAAACATGCTCTTACCACACTGTCCACTTGGTACAGTTGTCCATGTACACTGTAAAACACAGTAAGTAATGCTTACTTTGTTGTAAATAAAAAATAAAAAATGTCCAGTTTGCTTGAAAAATTGGTGTGAAATGTTGCTTCAATTGAGTTAAGTAAAAGTAACTAGTCTCTTTCAAGTACAGCTTACTTGACAAATTGGTGGAAACACATTGCTTCAAATAAGTTAAGTAAACATAACAAATCTCTTTCAAGTTATGTTGAGTCTCTTGAAAGAGACTAGCTATGCTTACTTAGTTGTCTGAGGCAATGAGTTTACACCAATTTTTCAAGTGAGCTTTACCTTTTCTTTTTTACAGTGTAACAACTTGAAAGAGACTAGTTTCATTTACTAAGAGACTAGTTATGTTTACTTAAGTCGTTTGAGGCAACGAGTTTCCACCAATTTTTAAAATAAGCTTTACTTTTTTCTTTTTTACAGTGTAATGTACTATGACAGCTTGGGCTTCATAATGCCATTCTCTCTGCATATTACAGCTGCTGGGTATAGTCACGAAGAGGAAAACAAGCTGTCGTCTCTTCTCCTATCAACTACCCACGGGACGTCGTATGGTCCAAAACGTTAGCACCCCTACCTCCCAGATTGTTTCAGTTTGAACAGCGATTGCATGTAGAAATGCTTCTCCTTGAGCTGGCAGAACAGCCCTCAGGGAGCAGAGGAAGAGGAGGCTGAGCATTGGAGTCTTGAAACACACAGCTGACTTTGTTCTGGGCATGCAACGGATAGCATGTCCTCTGATGCTGGATGATATTCTGCATGTTGGGAATTGTGACTCTTTGTCTAATATGTTTCAGATTCATATCAGAGTATTGGAAATATAACTAACACATTGGTGCAGACTCAAATAGAGTTAAACTTTAGAAAGACTGTGTATCACTTATACAGCATTAATAATTAGTATACTTGCATTGATGTACTGTGTACTTACACATTCATGTGTCATACATGCACAAAATACATTATGCAAACATTTATACACTACCCATGGTATATAATCCAACATGACATAACTTTTGTACTAGTACTTTCTGAATTCTACATCTCACTCCCACTACTTTGTATTGGATATTGTGTCTTATTTTTATATAGTATTATTTGTTCATTGTGTTGACATGTGCCTATATGTAAATGGTTGTGTCTATTGTACAGTATGTGTCTATTTGTCTACTAAATGCATACTACTACTTGTGTATTTGTTAAATGTATGGAGAGTTAACACCTACCAAAGTCAAATTCCTCGTGTATGTAAGTATACTTATTCAATAAAACTCATTCTGATTCTGATTCTTATTCTGAACGCATATTGAGACAGTGTCTGATGGATAGTCTTTCAATCCTTTGGCCTCTCTCTGCAGTAGGCAGCCTAGCACCACTCATCTTTTGGCTAATGAGCATCTATCGTACTATCACCTGATGCTTTTTTTCCCCCTTTCATTCTTTCCTAGTACTCCATATTTCCATTGACATGACATGTCCCTTCATTCTAACACACTCCTTAGCTTTTCAATTTCTTTTTTTTATCACTAATCTAAAACCAATACATTCCCAACAAAGGCTAAGTATGGATTTAGTCTGGGTTTATCTTTGTGCCCCCACCCCTCTTTCTTCATGTCTCTCTCGCAGTCTGTCTCTCTCTCTGTCTCTCTGTCTCTCTCTCTCTCTCTCTCTCTCTCACACACTCTCTCGCTCTCTCGCTGTCCTTTATGAGTCCGTTCCTCTCGTACTCTAATTGGAGTCAGGACTGAGTCGTTTGTTCTCGCCATGCGAAGGTCAGAGTGCGAGTGTGTCTCCGCACACCGGCCTGGCTTTGACAAGACAGTGGGGTATACTACACCTGTGCCCCCCAACAACACACACACGCACACACTTAGACACACACACACGTACGCACACACACACACTCACACACATACACATGCACACACACACACGTACGCACACACATACACACATACAGACACACACACACACACACACACACACACACACACACACACACATACACACACAGAGGCCTGAAGACTGAATGATTAAGAGGATGTAACTCGACTTCTGAGTCCATGTGCTCTCTCCACAGGAAGTAGACAATCTAATGACACTGCTGGCACAGTATGCTTCATTCAATGCTTTAATCTCTATTTAAAGAGGTCCTTTTCAAAGTAAAGTGCACCATCAAATGTGTTGTTTTATAATTACTTTTGGAATTAGTATTGCTGCACTGATGACACAAAATCTGTTGTTGTTTGGCACTGTTTTGGAGAGAACAAATAGAAGTAACAATCAGGAAGTAGAGAGGAGGACAAAGTCATTAAAACTTTTTAAATGCTCTTTAAACACCCCATCTTTTTTTAACCCAATTATGGGTGCAGATGTGATCACTTTTATTAACAAAGTTCTGTGCACAGTGTTTGACTCAAACATTTGCTTGTCATTTGGGAGACGTGGCTGCCGTCTGGGAGCTGCCTGCTATCCCTGTCAGGGTCAAGATTCTCATCTCAACTCTTCACCTCATTCCTATCATGAGTCTCCGGGTTTGATCTTTCTGTTTAATTGTTCTGTGTATAGAGAGAACACAGGCAAACGTTTGAGAAGAGAAATCTATTAAACCCCTTTTGACAGCTCTGATTCTTTTTTCCCTGTAGATTGGCCAAACATGACAGGCCCTGGTTAATCCAAGACTATTCTGACAAGACGACAGACAGCAGGGCTGAACAGAAAAACCAGACAGCAACTGGCCAACTTTCTCATGCGTACTGTCAAGTGAATCAGGTCATAAATTTCCAACATTGGAAAAAAGGTACTAAGGCTGTATGGAACTATTTCACTACCTTTGTCAAAGAGGCTCACACACCCACTGAGGACATTTATGCAATAAGAAAAGTGCTGGATACTGAATAGAAGTCAACATCGCTCCTTGACAGGAAAAAAAATGACTGAGGCATGTCATGCTGAAGAAACATGTCTGGCCCAGAAGACAAAGATACAGACATACATGTCAGTTCTCAAAGCAAGAGGTCAGACAGTAAAGAGACCAGGAGACTCAAGCTGAGTCAAACACATACTTCCTTCAGGCCCATCCTTGAGCTACAACTACAGTACATACCCTTGATAACCCCTTAGGACAGTGGTTCCCAAACTTGAGCTACAGCTACAGTACATACCCTTGATAACCCCTTAGGACAGTGGTTCCCAAACTTGAGCTACAGCTACAGTACATACCCTTGATAACCCCTTAGGACAGCGGTTCCCAAACTTGAGCTACAGCTACAGTACATACCCTTGATAACCCCTTAGGACAGCGGTTCCCAAACTTGAGTTACAGCTACAGTACATACCCTTGATAACCCCTTAGGACAGTGGTTCCCAAACTTGAGCTACAGCTACAGTACATACCCTTGATAACCCCTTAGGACAGCGGTTCCCAAACTTGAGCTACAGCTACAGTACATACCCTTGATAACCCCTTAGGACAGCGGTTCCCAAACTTGAGCTACAGCTACAGTACATACCCTTGATAACCCCTTAGGACAGCGGTTCCCAAACTTGAGCTACAGCTACAGTACATACCCTTGATAACCCCTTAGGACAGTGGTTCCCAAACCTTTAACTGCCATGTACCCCGTAAGACATTCTATGTCCTACCATGTACCCCCTGCACCATAGACAGATTGCTATTATAATTAATGTTTTTCTAATTATTACTGCTGCATATACAAATGTGAACTCATATTGATATACAGGCTACCATGTAGTGGGAATTGCATTGTATTGGGGACAATTTGAGTGCAAGATCTTTGTCCACCTATAGTCTGTACCTGAACTTCAGATTGGTGAGACCTGAGAATCTATTCAAAGACTTTTTTGTATACCCCCTTGAATTGATCCAAGTACCCCCAGGGGTACTCGTACCCCAGTTTGACAACCACTGCCTTAGGAGCTCTGCTCTTATAAATACATATGAGGTTAAATTAGTGACTTCAATGACAGAGATCAGAATATTGAATAAAGACATTTTTTTATCACCTGCAAAACACACACACACACACACACACACATGCACGCATGCATGCAAACAACCTGAGAAGCCGCCCAGTCAAGGTTAAATAATTTCTCTTGGACTGACAGGTGGTGCATGTGTGTTTTGCTTTGCTGTTCCTTTGGTTTGGAGGCATTCGGACTGGCTGACACACCCCTCCTCCCAGGGCACATGACAGGCTCCAAGGCCAGCACAGAACACGGGCAAAGCAGAAAATGAAGTCTGGGTCCACTGCCTCACGCAAGGCAGGCTGACAGCCCCAAGGCTTGTACATGCAGGACTGCTGAGGCGACTGCTGGGCCCTCTTCTAGAATGTTCAGAGGTGAGATGGTGTTAGAGTGGGGTCAGGGTGGGGTGGGAGTGAAGAGGTGGGAGGACAGAGTGAGATGTCTGCTGTGTCCCGCATGGAGGAGCTATGTCTGTCATGGTGAGAGGGCTGCTTGGCTGGACAAGTGGTGCAGTGATTTCTGATCCTGTTGCCTGTCACAGGCCCATCACAGGCACACACACACACACACACACACACACACACACACACACACACACACACACACACACATGCACAGACACACATACACACATACACACACACACACATACACACACACACACACACACACACGCACAGACACACACACAAACACACAGACACACACACACACACACACACACACACACACACAAACACTCTCTTGAAGAGAGTTAGGAGTGGTTCTTCCACTGAACCAGATGGAGGCTTCAAAAGATCCTGTCACATCCCATCAGAAAGCACTCGATAGGTCTGCATGTGTGTGTGTGTTAGAAAAAGAAAGTAGAAAGATGTGTGCGTTAAAAAGAAATACAAATAGGAAGAGGAGGGGAAAAAAGAGATGAGAGTAGAAGAGTACAATGCATCTCATGAGGCTCCGTGACAAATCAGTTATGACACTGAGTCTCTGTCCCTTCTCTTCACCTGCCTTTCTGTATTCATGAGCCTGACTCACCATACAAGCTATGTAAACAGTATCCTGCGGTAGATGGACTCCTGCCTGTATAATGTAATAGGTAAAGAAATGGATTCAGGCAATGATGTGTTTATGGGGAGAAACTAAAAGTTCTTTCCAAAAAGTTTTCTGCCTGTCTGGTTTATAGGTGGGGAAAAGAGGTTTTCGTCTGTCCACATGGACGAAGAAAACTGTTTATGGATGCTAATCTATGGGCATCTTGAGAGGTGTGATTTATTAGGTTCTAGTCGTGCCGTGTCTCTTTCTCGAAGAACTCAGATTTTTTTCCCCCTCTCCTGCCATCATCAGAATCTGTCAGAGTAATTTATCATCATGACTAGTGGCAAGCTCCTCATGTGCTGAGCGAGAGGTCGGCACACCAGAGAGAAATCTTTCAGCATGTGTGTGTGTGTGTGTGTGTGTGTGTGTGGGTGGGTGTGTGTGCACTTAAATTTTCACCTTCATTATTACCAAGATTGAGTATTTTTTCCAGAGAACGCAAGAGGATGTGATGTGCATTGTAGTGTTGGTGACAAGACTAGTGTTCGCCTTTGTTATTACGAAGACAAATTATTTTTTGCATTTCATTGTGTGTGATTGTGTGTGGTGTGTGTGTGTGTGTGTGTGTGTGTGTGTATGACGATGTGACAGTGAGTGAGAGCAGAAAAGAAAAGGGATAGAAACAGAAAAACGTCTCTGCCATTTCACTGACGACAACAGTTTGGACTTATAAAGCCTCCCTTCTCATCCTCCTCTCAATCTCTTTCTCTCATTCGCCTCTCTTTTTCTCTCTCTCTCCTTCCTTGCTCTCTGCCCTGCTGCTGCTTCCTCCCCCATCGCTCTCTGATTCCTCTCTGGTTTTCTGACACTGTGGATTCTCCTGTCAGCCCCAATCACCACGGCAGCTATAACAATCTAAGAGGTGTTTGGTCAAGTGTGCAGAGACAGATTTATTTATATTTTACAATGCCGCTGCACATCCACAGACCCCCAGAGTCCTGCCCTAGGGCTCTCTGTCTCCCGCACTATTTCCCTCTTCTGAGAGGCAGCGATAAGGGGCCTGCTGTTTTCAAGGCAGTTGTGGGACCAATCAAAGGCAAGCCCAATGCAATCTGGATCTGTCTGGAGCTCTAGATTCCACACAGATCATTCTGATGCACGTCCATCACCGAACCGTGTCCCTCCAAGACATGTGCACAAACATAGATGCACAGACACACACACACACACACACACACACACACACCACACACACACACACACACAGGAAAGACAACATACACACACACACACTCACACACAATTCATTTCATTTCTCATGTTTCATTTCAGGACTGACATGTTTATAAAAGAAAACCATTAAGTTATGTAACATTTACAGAGGCAGAAATGGTACCTAAAGCCCAATATATCAATCTGTGATGCATTTTCAGTTAGGGTAGACTGAAAGAGAGGGTCAAGGAGAGGTCAAGGAAGTCTAGAAAATGTCTACTGACATTTTCTAGACAGCCTATCAACTCTCTCAACTTAGCCAGTGTTTATGGCCACCTCTATCAACTTAGCCAGTGTTTATGGCTTTAATAGAGGGACTCCCCAACATGCTATACGGAATGAATTACATACACTCTTTCTCTCTCTCTCACTCACACACACACACAAACACACTAACAAGCTATGAGGTAGCTTTCCTGTGGCTCCTCCAGCAGAGAATTGGAGATAGAGGGTGCGTGGCTACACACACACACACACACACGCACGCACACACACACACACACACCGCCTAAGTTATTGGTGAAGGAGTGCCTCAAGGATCAGATGCCCAGTGAATGATGGGGGTCATCCTGCAATTATCCTGTCCATGAAAGGGCTGTCACTATCTGTTTGGCTCATCACCAGTCTGTGGCTGCAGTGCAAATATATTTAAACTACATCAAAGTGCTGGGACAAGACAAAAGTGAAAAACAGTTTTGTGAGGTAATTTCACTAGATGTACATATATATATTTTGGCTGCCACCAGATGCATGTTTGTGCTGTTGTGTCTTACTGTTACTGTTCCTTAGCAATGACCTAGAATCAGAGGTAATAGAAAAGCACAATGTAATGTTCAACAATGACTCATCACCAAACAGCATAACCACCAAAACTGCTCTCTCTCTTTCTTCCTCTCTCTCTCCCTCTTTCTCTCTCTCTCTCTCTCTCTCTCTCTCTCACACACACACACCACACACACACACACCACACACACACACACACACACACACACACACGCGGGCTTCTGTACAGAAACCCCAGCTGTTTTGCCTGAACAGATAAGAGAGGCCATTGTTCAGTTTTGCCTTGTTGCCACTGCTAGCACCTGGGCATGTGTAATGCTGATCATTTTGAATGAAGAGCCCAGGTGGAGATGCCCAGACATTCACTCTATCATGCATAATTCAACCTGATTTATCTATGACTCTTTGCCTTCAAAATAATTAAAGAAATTTTAAAATATTTAGAGTGTTCTAGAGGCTGAACTGGATACACTTGCACCACCGAGAGCTTCCCCAAAATGAAAAACACTGTTCCCACATTTTGGATGTGGTAATATTTAGAGAATCCATATCATCAGTCAAATGCCAGTCAACATGCATGTGGTAGGAAGCAAATATTAACATAGCAACCACTAAAGTAAATTTGTAATTTTGTAATCTTTCAACATTGGTAACTTTTGGTGACAAAAGGTGCCTTTGGTCTTTTTTAGTTTTCTTAAAACAAAATGTACTGTTTCTTTCTCTCTCTTTTTTTTAAGTAGCCATGTATCTGGCTTTTAGTCTTTAAGACACACGCTACCCGAGATGTGCCTTGAATATTCAGGCCTAGGTGATGATTGCCAGCCAAAATAAGAAGCTTGCCTTATTTCCATATTCCAAAGGGAAGGCAAAGAAAGGGATAAATACGATGAAAGTAGGAGGGGTGCACAAACTGAATTTACCCAAATGAGGTGATGATATATCCCCTATCATTTTATCTCAGTGCAACTGACAGCCAGACATTTCACCAGCCAGCTGACAATGCAAAGCTGCATTCATTTTTAATGGCCTGACAGCACAGGGAGTCCATGGAATTAAACCATTACTTTGTAGCTGACGCTAACGTGGCCTTTCCAGACTGACCAGACGGTCTCCTATTGGCTCTATGGGGTGAGAATTAAGTCAAGTTATTAAAACACCATCACAGACATTTTAAAAAGTCAATATAAACGCTGTGGGGGAGGTTTTATGTAAGTAAGATCTAGTTATTCTTCATAATGAGCCACAAATGACAGGATATAGTCTGGGGTTGGGAACTATATATCATTTTGAGACATTATGGTAGAGTACAGTTTGCAATAAAAAAATGTATACATATTTTATGATATACTCAACAGTATAGATGCATTATATCAAATTACACATATAATATGCCATGGATAAAAACTTAAGTGTAGGCCAATATAAAGTTGTAATCCCTTTCATGACTGTGAGCCCCATTTTTACAGTCCTAAATGCCGATATATATTAGTAAGATAGGATAAATTTAAATTTATATTGAAGAAGCGAAGCCGGAAATATATGAGAGGGTGTTACTTGAAGGTACAGTCCATTTTCAAAATCGAATGCTTTTTTCAGGAGCATACACAGGAAGAAGGAAGCTTTATGTTGCTCAAATCCAAAATGTCAGGTCGAAATGACACAGGAAGAAGAAATTATTCCTGAAACTTCAACAGGGCAATAATCAGTACTTTCAAGAATCGGGACAGATGATATAACAAAATGCATTCCATTCCACAATCTTAAAGACAAGTCAGCATTGATAAACTCTGATTATAACTGGATTTATTGAGTTACATGACAATTTCTAATTGTTATAAGGTGAATAATTAGACTGAAATCTGATTATTTTTGGCATGTAACCACACTGATTGTTGTAATAATGTAAATGTTGTCTTTTCATGAAATTCAAATCCCCATTTGTGCACTGATGTCTGATGTGTTTGAATCCATCACTGTTTAGCTGACGCTAACGTGGCCTTTCCAGACTGACCAGACGGTCTCCTATTGGCTCTATGGGATGAGAATGTGGGGAGTTTGGTGGCTGAGATTAGAGGGCTTTTGGATAAAGGCAGGGTGATCCTCAACAGGCTTAGACATAATATATATGTATATGTAGCAGTGTGCTAGGGGTTGGGGGGGACAGATAGGCAGGGAAAACAAGATCTTTGGGTGGTCAGGTTTTTGGGTTGATTGGTGGTGTGTGGAGAGATGTGAGACAGGTCCATGGAGTAGTGGGGGATATTTAAAGTGCTACAAGTCAGGTCTGTGTGCGTGTGTGTGTGTTTTTGTGTGTATGTGCAATGTATTAGGATGTGTTTGTGAGGGTTGAGGAGTGAATGTGTCCAGTATCCAGTCCATTATCAGGATGAGAAATCAAAATCTTTTGGGCCCTTAGAAGTACTCTTCTGAAATAGATGTCTTGCGGGGCAGGGAGTTGAGTTCTGAGTTGAGAATTTGAGTGTGTTCAACTGAATGTACTACTCACAGAGTACTACAATCTCCTACAACTGTCTCCTGTACTAAGACATCTGTACAACCTGATTCTAGGACAGGGGAACGTTCCAAGGAGTCCTGTTTAGTCCCAGTCCCCAAGAAGAAGACTATAGACCAGTTGCCTTCACATCTCATGTGATGAAGGTTCTGGAGAGACTCATCTTGGTCTAGCTGAGGCCACAGGTTGAGATGTTTCTGGACCTCCTACAGTTTGCCTACCAGCCCTATTTAGGAGTTGACGATGCTGTCATATACCTGCTACAACATTTAGGGCATTTGGATGGTGAGGGAAGCACTGTGAGGATCCCATTCTTTGATTTCTCCAGTGCTTTTAACAACATCCAGCCTCTGCTTATGGGTGAGAAACTGTGGGGGATAGGTGTATGGATGGCAGTATGATCTCCTGGATTACTGACTACTTGACAGGCAGGCCACAATTTGTCCATATGGGCAGGGTCTTGTCTGATGTGGTGGTTAGTGATGTAGAAGCTCCACAGGGTACTGTGCTTTCTCCCTTCCTCTTCACATTGTACACCACTGACTTTCAGTACAACTCTGAGTCATGTCACTTGCAGAAGTTTTCTGATGACTCAGCTGTTTTCAGGTGTATAAGGGTTGGGGAGGAGGGGGAGTACAGGGCACTGGTTGACAATTTTGTGGAGCTGTCAGATCAGAATCACCTAAGGCTGAATGTTACCAAAACAAGAGAGATGGTGATTTCAGGCGGAAGAAGATTCCTTCACAGCCACTAATGATCAGGAGAGAGATGGTGGAGGAGGTTGAGGAGTACAAGTACCTGGGAATAGTGATAGATAACAGGCTGGACTGGAAATCCAATACTGAGGCTGTATATAAGAAGGGGATGAGAAGGCTATATTTTCTTAGGAAGCTGAGATCTTTTAATGTGTGCACCAAGATGTTGATCTTTTATCAGTCTGTTGTTGCTAGCACAATCTTCTTTGCTGTTGTGTGTTGGGGCAGTAGCATTGGAGCCAATGATGCTCATAGACTGAACAAGACCATCAGGAAGGCTGGCTCTGTACTAGGCCTCAGACTGGACTCATTAGAAACTGTGGTGGAGAGGAGAGCACTGAACAAACTGTTAACCATCATGGATAATGATAAGCACCCTCTCCATCACATGGTGGTCAGGTGGTGTCTTCTCACTCAGACTTCTCCAACTTCGCTGTCGTAGGGACAAATATAAGAAATCTTTCCTGCCATATGCCATCACACTTTACAATGACATCTACATCTCTGGTGAAGGGTCAACTAATGCCTCCCCAATTCTGGAGTGGTACAAGGTTCATTGTACACTGAATGTTACCTGTTCGCTGTGCCTTGTTATTGCACTTTACTTTACCTACAGTAAAAAGCATGGTAAAAAAATGTATGTGTGTGTGTGTCTGAAGTGTCCCAGACTGGGAAACCCATCTGATACATCTATTCTCATGTGTGTTTCTGTACTGGTGCCTCTCCACTTGTGCACCTTAGCTGGTTTACTGCATTGTATTTATTTTAAAGTTTTACTTTAAAAGTTTCTTTACTACACATTGCATTTGAGATTGTATATTACACTTCCTTTTTAGACTGACAGCATGTCTTATAGCAGGGGTGATCAAGTTGGAGTTGCATTGTCAATGTAGTCTAGACCATTGGTTCTCAAACTGGGGTCCGCAGCATGTTGCCAGGGGGTCCGTGAAAAAGTTTGCTACAAAGTATAAACTTGTCTTATTGGGAGAAAAATACTAATATAGAGATCAGTATAGAGCCCAATTGCTTTGTGCTCATTACTCTAAAACTGTTGTGGTAGTAGCAAAATATGTTTCTAGAATAAGAATTTAAAAGCATCTGAAAGAACACATGGCTATAATCGTATATGATTACATTTTTGTTGCAATTATGAGGGGTTCTTGTAAAATTTTTTTGGTCCATGAGGGGGTCCTCAGCCCCAAAAAAAACTGAGCACCCCTCTCCTAGACTACTGTCCATGGATTCCTCATGCCAGTTGTGCTCAGTTCAGAGACTATATGATAAAAGAGACAGGGGAGTGATAGAAGAGGCTTCTCAGAAAAAAAGAGAGGAATGGACAGAGGAAGAAATAAACAACAGACTGGGAGATAAGGACACAAGCAGTTCTCACTGAAAAAAAAAATTAAAGGACAATAGGTGCCCTGAGCAGAAATACCAGTAATGTTCTTGCACTTGCCTGGCATTTGAATTTCCTGAGATGAGGCTAACTGTAACTGTAACAACTGCCATTCCGGAATGTCTGACAAGAGTCAGACAGCTTTGTGTTTGTTGTGAGAAGACCAACCCTCCTGCATGAAATTGATTAATTTATTAACTCTGACTCTGTTGCTGTGTCTCTTGTAGCACTTTGGTTTCATTTCTCCAGCGCATTACAGCAAACTTCTGAGAAGATGATAATTTTAAGACCATTTTCAGCATATTGAAAAAAAATACTGATGCTGGTATGAATTGATTATTCTGAGCTGAGAGATGAATTTCATGGATCAGTGCTATGCACAAAAGTAAATTATGTTTGGTAGAAACTAATTTTCACAGCTGCCGCAGAAAGTCAAGTTATTAAAACACCATCACAGACATTTTGAAAAGTCAATATAAACGCTGTGGGGGAGGTTTTATGTAAGTAAGATCTAGTTATTCTTCATAATGAGCCACAAATGACAGGATATAGTCTGGGGTTGGGAGCTATATATCATTTTGAGACATTATGGTAGAGTACAGTTTGCAATAAAAAAATGTATACATATTTTATGATATACTCAACAGTATAGATGCATTATATCAAATTACACATATAATATGCCATGGATAAAAAAAGTGTAGGCCAATATAAAGTTGTAATCTCTTTCATGACTGTGAGCCCCATTTTTACAGTCCTAAATGCTAATATATATTAGTAAGATAGGATAAATTTAAATTTATATTGAAGAAGTGAAGCTGGAAATATATGAGAGGGTGTTACTTGAAGGTACAGTCCATTTTCAAAATCGAATGCTTTTTTTCAGGAGCATACACAGGAAGAAGGAAATTGTATGTTGCTCAAATCCAAAATGTCAGGTCGAAATGACACAGGAAGAAGAAATTATTCCTGAAACTTCAACAGGGCAATAATCAGTACTTTCAAGAATCGGAGAAAACTAGTTTTCTCTTCTAATTTTCTATTTTTTATGACTACCAAGGTTTAGACTATCTGAAATTGCTTGTTTGCTCAAACTGTTTCCCCTCATTAAGGGAAATCTGTCAGTTTATTTACTTCCTGAACCTTACATCGCTAAGCTCCCTGCTAACACTACTCTTTAGTGGCATGGCAAATACATGATACATTATGACATGTACTCAACACACTGAAAATTTTATTTATTTATTTATTTAGATTTAGATTTAGATTTAGATTTATTTAGTTTCTCAAGCTCTCCTTTGCTTGAAATTGCAAGGCTGGCCATTCATCCTGCAGCACTCAAGGACATTCTTGGATGAACATGAAAGATGACTATATTTGCTGATGAAGACATTTAAGATGCAGATGCAGAAGCAACACTGCACTCACCCTCTGGTTTAGCTTAAAGTGAAACACCCTCATTTTCTGGATGCTACCTTAGAAACTGGCTGAAGGCAACAATGCATGATGCATGTATAAACAATCTTCTCTTTCTGTGTCTTTATTTTTAAGCTTTGCCTCTCCCTTGTATATTTCAAAGACTGCTGTACAACATGTGCGAATTTCAGCCATTCAGATTAAAGGGAATTGAAAAAGGCACATCAATAGACATGAGGAACAAAAATATCACACTTCCAACAAGTCTGTGATTATTCCAGGTCTCCGTGAGCTCCAGTGCTCTGGTGAAGCTGTGGTGACCAGGTGAAGAGACTCCCGGCAGGCTCATCTAATGAGGGAGATAATTGCTGAGCTGTCGCCATACCCAGAGGCCAGGCATTAGCTGCCAGAGGAGCTGCCGTTTCTTGCTTTTCGCCACAGTTTAATTATTATTCTGCATCCTGAGGTTTGGCCCCAGAATGCATGCTGTTCGTGCTAATTGCTTACTGTATCTGAGTGACGCTCACCTCCAAAACTTTCTACACAGTACTGCCGTTTGAAGAAGAATCTCATTTTAGTGGCTCCAGTTAAGGCCAACAGTCGGGTAAAATGTCTCATACAGCACCAATTGGAAAAGTTTTTGAGGAGCTGCTCTAAACAGCAGTTCGAGGTCAGCTTTGTCACTTTTAATATTAGCTTCCATTAATAACACATTCACCTGCGTTCACATTTGGTTACCACGAGCGCAAGGAGGGCAAGTTTTCTTTTTGGTTCAACAAGGCTAGCTCCAGCAGAGCAAGCAGCTGATAGAAATGCCACCCTGCTGTGTCTACGATGAGTATCCCCAGCTGTAGAGGCCTGCAACGGGACGGGACACCCGCAGGACCCGCAGGATGCGGTGCAAAAGCATGTGGTGCAGGCCAACATTTAAGAGCTCCTTGTGGGTCAAGTTTTTTTTAGATTAGATTAGATTCAACTTTATTGTCATTACACATGTATAAATATAGGTAATGAAATGCAGTTTGGCATCTAATCAGAAGTGCAAAGAGCAGCAAGTGCAGTATATACAGTATATGCAGTATGTACAGTTAAAGAGCAAATTATATACAGATAAGAGTAGTAGTAATAAATAGGCAGAAGAGCAATATACATGTAAGGTGAAGAGATAGTAAGGGTAATATACAGATGTGCTATAGAGATTCAATGTAAGGGCAATATACAGATGTGCTATAGAGATAGTTATGTACAGATGTATTAAGTATATACAGATGTGCTATAGAGACAGTTATGTACAGATGTATTAAGTATATACAGATGTACAGATGTATTAAGTATATACAGATGTACAGATGTGCAGTCCAAGGGCTATAGCAGCATAGCTATAGCAGCAAAGTGTGAGGTTCAGTGGGTGGGCAGAGTTCAGTAGTGTGACGGCAGTGGGGAAGAAGCTGTTCCTGAACCTGGTGGTTTTAGTCTGTAGGCTCCTGTAGCGCCTTCTGGAGGGGAGGAGTTGAAACAGTTTGTTGGCAGGATGAGAGGTGTCCTTCAGAATGCTGTGTGCCTGCCGCAGACATCTTTTTCCTATGGACATCCTCAATGGCAGGAAGTGGAGTCCCTGTGATTCTCTGAGCAGTTTTCACCACTCGCTGCAGAGCCTTGTGACCAGCGACAGAACAATTTCCATACCAAACTGTCACACAGTTAGTCAGAATGCTCTCGATCGCACAGCGGTAGAAATTGCTCAGGATGCCAGTGGACAGGTGGTTTTTCTTTAGTGTCCTTAGGAAGAAGAGGCGCTGGTGGGCCTTCTTGTCCAGGCTTGAGGTGTTGGTTGACCAGGACAGGTCCTCTGAGATGTGGGTCCCCAAGAATTTGAAGCTGGAGACACGTTCCACAGCCATACCATTGATGTGGATGGGGCCGTGGGTGTTTCCCTTCTCTTTCCCGAAGTCCACAATGAGTTCCTTGGTCAAGTCAAGTCAAGTCAAGTAGGTTTTTATTGTCGTTTCAGCCATATACACAGTACATATGAGATGAGACAACGTTTCACCGGGAACAACTGGTGATACACGTAACTGTTAAAACACAGTATGGACAAGACAGATACGTAATAGTGCCTACATACACTATTGCGGGACTACACAGATTCACTCACCCACTCACACACGCACTCCCACACACAACTACACACGCACGCGTGCACACTCTTGTACACATATGTACATATATTACAACACAGTTGTAAACAATTGGCAGGTCAAAAATACAGGTGACCTAAAACAAACACGCTAGACAGGGCATGGCTTTTAGCAGAGCACTGTGGCTAGTGGTGTGATTTGTAAACAGAAGACTGTTCTATATAAATATAAATAATAGCAGCAAGGCTAGGGGTTATGGTTTGTGAACAAGAGACTATTTTACATAAATATAAGTGATAGCAGCAAGAAAGTGCGGGGGGCATAAAGGTGCAGTGTGCTGTGACACGCTGGTTTGCATCCTGAGTTACTAAGAAATTCCAGTCCAATTGCACTACAGGTTGTTCAGCAGTCTGACTGCCTGCGGGAAGAAGCTTTTCCCCATTCTGGAGGTGCGGGCAGTGATACTGCGGAACCTTCTGCCAGATGGTAGTAAGGTGAATAGTCCATGGGAGGGATGGGTAGTGTCTTTAGTAATGTTCTTGGCTTTCCGCAGACAGCGGGTGCTGTAGATGTCTGAGAGGGGGGGCAGAGAGACTCCAGTGATCTTTTCGGCTGTCCTCACAATCCGCTGCAGGGCCTTACGGTCTGCAGCGGTGCAGTTGCCGAACCACGCTGTGATGGCGCCGCTGAGGATGCTCTCAATCGTCCCTCTGTAGAAAGTTGTGAGGATGGAGGTTGGGAGATTGGCTTTACGGAGTCTTCTCAGAAAGTACAGACGCTGCTGGGCTTTCTTTGTGATGTGCTCTGGACAGTCTGTACTGGAAGGTTGTTGATGCACAGTGGGATGTGTTTATGCAAAGTCCGCCTGAAGTCGATGACCAGTTCTTTTGTTTTGTCCACATTCAGTATGGTTGTGCTGGAAGTCTTGCTCCCGATCCTGACTGCTTGTGGTCTGCCCACCAGGAAGTCCAGGATCCAGTTGCAGAGGGTTGTGTTCAGGCCAAGTTCACCTAATTTCATTATCGGCTGCTGAGGGATGATGGTGTTGAATGTTGAGCTGAAGTCAATGAACAGTATTGTGACACATGCGTCCTTGTGGTCCAGATGAGAGAGAGCCAGGTGGATGGCAGTGTTGATGGCATCGTCTGTGGAGCGATTTGGGCGGTATGCAAACTGCATTGGGTCCAGTGTGGCTGGTAGTTGTGACTTGATGTGTCTCAATACTAGCCTTTCGAAGCACTTCATGATGGTGGATGTCAGTGCAACTGGGCGGTAGTCATTGAGGCAGGTCACTGTGGGTTTCTTTGGAACGGGTATGATGGTGGTGGTCTTGAAGCAGGTGCGAACAACGGTGGTGGCCAGGGAGATGTTGAAGACATCTGTGAGGACGCACACTCCCTCAGCACACAGCCTGGTATGCCGTCCGGCCCAGCAGCTTTCCGTGGGTTGACTCTGAGTAGGGTCTTCCTCACTTCAGAAGTGGACAGGCACAGCACTAGGTCGTTAGGGGGAGGGGTGTCCTTTCTCACCTCTGAGTCGTTCTGTTCCTCAAACCTTGAATAGAACTGGTTTAGCGCCTCAGGCAGGGAGTCATCACCACCACAGGAAAGGGGAGCAGGCCTGTAGTTGGTAATAGCTTGAATGCCCTGCCATAGGCACGTGTGTCGTTAGTGTCTGCAAAGTGGTTGTGGATTCTCTGAGCATGAGAGCGCTTTGCTGTTTTAATGGCGCGGGACAGCTCAGCTCTTGCTTTCCTCAGGGCTTCCTCCTCCCCAGCCCTGTAGGCAACGTCCCTGGCTTTCAATAGCGCCCTCACCTCTGCAGTCATCCATGGTTTCTGGTTGGGGCGTGTGGTGATGATTTTGGAGACCGACACATCCTCTGTGCACTTGTTGATGTAGCTGGTCACAGTTGCGGTGTATTCCTCCAAATCAGTGGTGCCGTTGTAGGTGGCTGCCTGCTTAAAAATGTCCCAGTCAGTGCACTCAAAACAGTCCAGGAGGGCTACCATTGCTTCCTTAGGCCAGGTCTTTGTTTCCCTCAGACTTGGTCTGATGCGTTTGACCAGGGGCTGATATGCAGGAATTAGCATAACTGTGGAGTGGTCTGAGTGTCCTAGGTGGGGGAGGGGCTCAGCTCGGTAAGCACCCTTAATGTTGGTGTAAACACAGATGTGGGCGGGAGAGATGAAGAGATGCGTTTGCGGGAGCGGGACAAAGACATCTTTCTCTGGACTATCACCAAGTATACACTTGCACTAAATACATATTATAAAAGATTAAAAGTAACAGATGTTGTGTTTTTATGTGGGGAACAACATATGTGGTAGGCAAACTAACCTGCGGATGTTGCAAACAGTTACATTTTTTGTTACCTTATCAAAATGATGGGCTAAATGTTGAAATACTTGTGGATTACTTTGTGTTAAAGTAAGTTTATTTGTTTCTTTTCAAAAATGCTCTTTTCAGTTTGTACCAGAAGGCAGCAAAGATGAGGAGGGAACCATAGTCTCTAGTGTGTAACAATGCAGTCAAACAAAAATCAAACAATGTAGTGGTTTGTATTCAACCTATTTTTTATTAAAGATATTGTCTTTGAGCTTGTTCTATTTTCTGAATGTTTCCGAAACAGGTTTGGCTAACTTTCCTATTTGTCTTGCTGTTAAAGCATTTTTTCATTGGCTTCCTTGGCCTCACGCTATATTTCTGGGGGACATAAAATGTGCTGCAGTTTCACATTCATAAGTGTAATCAGTAAGTGTAGCTCCAGCACAGCCAAATAGCAGATACATACAATGCCACACACTAGACAGAATAAAGCACAAGCTAAACTACACTCTTTCTTTTTTAAATGCACTCCTGACAATTTTTCATTTTTTTTCCCAAATAAAAAACTTGTTGCTGTCACAGCCTGCCTGCCATCCAGACTGTGAATTCAATAAACCGAAGCAGTTAATTTCCCCCTGGATCAGTATAGGGTTCACTGCTGGAAATTATACTATTGTTTCCCCATTGTCAGTTGCTGTGCCTCCGCTCCACATGCATCCAGATGAAAGGCCTGGCCGTAGCCCCCCCACCCTCCCTCCCCCGCATTCTGGAATCATTTCATAACATAACTACCATGTGTGGATTTTTTTTTTGCCACTTTAAACAGACAATGGCATGTTTTCATCCCTTTTGTACACTGCGTGTGTTACAGTGTGTGTGTGTGTCTCTACATATGGGAACTTAACCTTTGAGGCAGCAGCAGTTGGTATCAAAAGGCTTTTTCTTTTCTTCTTTGAGAGACGGGGAATCCTATTAACATGTGAACATGCTAACATGCTAACGCAGCTGCGCTCTCTCACACTCTCGCCCCCACACACACATCATCTCCAAGGAGCTGTAATGACTGGGGGTGGTAAGTGCACACGCATTAGCACTCTCCAGGCTTGAAGTGTCAATCAAATGTATGGCACCACCATCAGGTGAGGAAGGAGGCCAAAAAAACTGATCAGTCACTACAGGCTGATAACTAAATCTCAAATAGTATATGTACAATGCAGCACACACTGTTGCCTAACGTGAGCAGGTTTCATGGTCTGTGTGTGTGTGTTTTCCTCCCCAGCTCTCTGTGTCTGCTTCAGTAATATCTGTCTTCTCACTGTCATTTGTCTCTCAGTCTCTCTTTCTCTGTGGCACAACCTTTCTCTTGGTCTCTCTCTCTCTCTCTCTCTCACACACACACACACACACACACACACACACACAGGGAGAGAGAAAAGAGAGAGCAACCATTTCAGGCAAGGTCAGATCTTTTTGTTTTGGACTGACAGGAGGTCGCCTGTGCTGGAGTCACACCTGGTGTCTCCTCTCCTGCCATCTCCACCTCTGATTTAGAGGCCAGAAACACGGCTGCTTCTCCCATTTTCAGTTTAATTTCAGTATCAATCTAACACCACAACAGATTCCCCCTCACACCCCCCCCCCCCCCCCCCCCACACACACACACACCACCACCACCACCACCACACACCCACAGCACCACCTTCTCTTTCCCTAAGCCCAATGTGTCTGCACCCACACACAAACACATACGCACATACAGAAACACTCTCATGCACTAATAGATTGACATATTGGTGCATACACATTCACACACACGCATACACACACATATACACACAAGATGAAACTTGCATTTATACAGTGACCATACACTCATAGCTGGAGAGCCAAAAGAGTGCCCAAAACTGTCCAAAATCGGTGCTACAAATACAGTGTATTACAATGAACTCAGTAACTGCAGGCAAGCCTCAGGTTGTTGTATAGCATTCCCTATCTACATTGGGTCCGTTAAGTATTCAGAGAGATTCTCCATTCAATCTATTCGAGCAACGTGACGTGAGCGACAGAAATAGAAATGGATAGTGCGACAGAAGTACTGCTAAAAAGTCACACAGCATCCCGTCGTGCAACACTGTGTAAAGGACGTTCCAATTGAAAACCAAGTGATCAAACTGATTTTGCCGCTAACATTCGGTTGCGTTGCAGACTATGAACTTGGTCCAAATGCACTGGTACTACCCATCAATGATGATGAAATGTGATAAGAGCTTAAAGTTGCTTGGAGATGAGCATAACGGCCATAAGAGATGCCAGTGCCAGCGGCTGTTTACCTCTGTGACTCTTGATTTTATTATCTTTTATGAGATTCTGCCCCTGCCGAATCTTCAGGGTCCATGGTCCGTCAGGTAATTTTGCTGATCTGGCCCGCTTCATTTCCTTCAATGAAATTACTGCACCAGTTGCGCTTGGTAGGCTAAGTTAATTTAACAGAGGGCTCTCTGACCCAGAGCTGTGCTTCCTGCAGAAAGAGCGGATGTAAAGTCTGTGTTTGTGTTTATCTATTACAAACACAAATGTAATCATCCATTCTCAGATGTATAGTTCTTCATTTGAATAAACCTGGGAACAGAATATTTACTTCTGTGTATGGGCGTCAGGGGGCCACGATTGCTGATAAAGGCTTTATTCTCTGTTCATTTTAGGAAGGCAACAAGGGCAGCCGTGGGCCTACTGGTAAGGGTCTCAGGCTTGTGACTGAAGGGTAGCAGGTCCGAATCCTGACCAGGACGAAAAATGTGGGTGGGGGAAGTGGTTGAACATTGCTGTCCCGTCCACCATCACCATCACAGCTGAGATGCCCTTGAGCAAGGCACATAACCCCTCACTGCTCCCTAGGCGCCACAGCAGTCGACTGCCCACTGCTCCGGGTTAGTGTGTTTCACCTCACCATGTGTGTTATGTGTGTGTCACTAAGTCACAGATGGAGTTAATGCAGAGACTTCAGAATTTGTCAGAGGGGCCAATTGCATGCATAGATTCCACCTACTGAAGAGCCATACAGCTGCTGTGGATTATATAGTATTTGAGCATGATGGATCTTTGACCTCCTTTTCCTGTGTCAAGCTTTTGCACAGTGGCTAAAGGGGGAATGTTCCACTTGAGCAGCTGAAATAAGACACACACACCATTGGATGAATTCAAGCGTGTGTTTTCCTCTTCTGAAATTGGTTAAGTGTGACTGAGTTTTAACTTGGTTCAGTGATTGGCCATTTCTTTGTTCTGTCCCATCTCACATACACCAGAACCACCCCCAGTCTCCTCCCAGTTCACCCTGCTCTTTTTTCATCCTCACTTTCTTTTCATCCTCTCCCTCCAATTCATGTTATTCTGTCAAAAACACCATAAACTTAAAGGAGCCTTGTGTTATACTTTGGTAACACTTTAGATTAGGGTACACATATTCACCATTAATTAGCAGTTTATCAACATGCTAATCGATAACATACTAGCTAATAACATACTAATGCTACGTTATAAAAAAGTGATTTGCAATGACTAACAAATGGTTAGTATGTTATTCATTTGCTTGGTAATAAACTGCTAGTTAATGCTGAATATGTGTACCCTAATCTAAAGTGTTACGTATACAGGTGCAGGTTAAAATATCCAAAAGCAACCAAAAAACAGCAACAGAATCTGAAAATATTCCATGAGAACTACCCATAGCAGCTTTGTGCATTGATTAGTACAGAAATCTTGTTGGGGTTCAGTCAGACTGAGAGAGAGAGAGAGAAAGAAAGAAAGAAAGAAAAAGAAATGTAATGGATCGTAATGCAGGCTGATGCATTATAGGGGAGGCCAGCTTAGCATTAACAGTTTATCTCAAGCGACAGCTGTGTCCCACCCTTTGTAAGGAGACATACACACACACACAGACTGCACTTTACAGAAAACCTGTCACACCATACATTTTTATCTTTTTTCCCTTTAAATGAGCTGAGTGGGTAGATGTAGAGAGTGTGGAACAGAAACATGTGACAGTAACACTCTGCTACAGAACAACACAAGAAGCATCTCAAGGAGTGTTAGCATGAGCGGTTGTATTGTGGGCAATTGAAATCGAGTTGTACTAGTGTCTAAGAAATGAAATGTATTGAATGTTTTCAACACAGAACTGCCTTGCAGTTGCAGTTTGTTTTGACTTTAATTTTTGTTGCACAATATAAACTCTGAGTAAGTCTGAAAACAACATATCCATATATGGTGCTGTTCTGGATTTGTTTTGAAACGAATCAAACTGAAATATAATTATCTGACTGAAACAACAGGTCCATGATGCTATGAGATTTGAGGCTCTCATGATGAGGGAGCCTTTTCAATTAGTTTCTGATGGTCCTCTTGGAAGGGAACAGTGAAATAGAGCCCCTCTTGGATCTCTCTCTTTCTCTCTCTCGCTCTCTCTCTTTCTCTCTCTCTCTATCTCCCTTTCATAAAATAATCATCATCTCTGCTCTATGTCCAGATGGACCAGATGGGCTCAGACTCAACACATCCAGCCCAGAGAAGCAGAGAAGTCTTCCAGACCAGCCAGCGCCAGTGAGTCTCAGACAGCACCTGGGAGGAGTAAGGCCAGACAGTCTTGTCTTCTAAGGTGACACCCTTAGAAGACCCCCACCACCACCACCTCCCTGAGTCCCCCGTCACCTGCAGAAGGGGAGAGAGAAACCCTTCTCACCTCAGTCATGTCCAGTTCCATCTCACAGATTTGCAGGATCAGATGAGAACAAGATGGCTGCCCTTAGCACCATCCCTTTGTCCCTGCACGTGATCTGGTTGTGGATACAACTGTGACAGTGTGCAGGTCTGTGAATTGGAGATAATTATCACCGTGTGCAAGTGTGTTTTTGCTGTGGGCTCCAAGTGAAACTTGGGTAGGAAGGGAGAATGAAGAAAGGTAAGACATCTTTAGTTTAGTTTAAGTCGCTTTTGGTTTGTTAGTTTTGGTGTGCTTTTGTCTGGATCAGTTCATTCCTCTGGCTCCATATCTGGATCAAGTTCCTGACCAGTAGGCCTCTCTGTTGGGGTTGCTTAGTGAAAGTAGTATAGGTCTCACTCTATGGAGAGACCTGAGGAGTGTTGATGGAGAGTGGGGAGTGGACAGAGGGGTTCCAGTGCAGTAATCCTCTGCATGATTGCTGGTATTTGATTAGAGAGGAGATCATTATTAGCTTTCAGTATGGGGGTTAGACAACCGGCTGTGTGCTCAGCACATGATGAAAGCTAACAGCACAATCCTCTAACAGCACATTCCCACTGTTCATATCTCACTCCCCTTTATTCACCTTTAACAAGCCAGGCAGTCTCGCTCCAAATACATTTACATTTATGCATTTAGCAGACGCTTTTATCCAAAGCGACTTACAACTCATCAACTATCAATTGTTCAGGGCCAGTCTCCCCTAAAGCAACTTAGGGTTAAGTGCCTTGCTCAAGGGCACAACGGTGGCAGCCGGGATTCGAACCCACAACTTTTCAGGCTACTTACACGCTAGCCTGGTCCCTTAACCACTACGCTACCACCACCCCCAAATAAGAGTTGATATTCACGTTTTAAGCAATAAACAACTGATGCAAAAAGGTAATGCGATAGAGTCATACATGTATGTATTTCAAATGTAACCTCAAGTTAATTAGTGTGTAGTGCACTATGGAAATACAATACACTCTATCTATGAAAATAATGTCTGTTCTAGTACTATAGGTACTGAATTCAAACTGGCCATAATTGTTTGCTGTGTAATAAACTGCAAGCAGGGGGCGGTGGTAGGGTAGTGGTTAAGGAACCTGGCTAGTGTGCAAATAGCCTGAAAAGTTGTGGGTTCAAATCCCAGCTGCCACTGCTGTGCCCTTGAGCAAGGCACTTAACCCTAAGTTGCTCGAGGGGAGACTGGCCCTGAACAATTGATAGTTGACAAAAATTGTAAGTCGCTTTGGATAAAAGCGTCTGCTAAATGCATAAACATAAACATATCAGCTGTGTAGAACAGCTTAATAGGAGGAAACTAAGCTTGTTTAAGCAAGATTGTTTACACTTGGGATTTTGTACACATGTAAATATGTACAAATAGTTATCCATTATCTAATTACAGCTATGCCCTGTGCTAAACACTTTTGACAGGTTTTGCATGACTTTACTGAGTAGTTCAATTTACTGAACCTGAATAATTTGTTACTCACTTTGAGGAGGAGAGGATATGACATAGTCTACCGATTCCTCAACACCCACCATAACGAATCAATTTTAAACACAACTGATTTTTTTCAACCATTTTTGCTCTGTCTGCTTTCATGTACTGTGCTGCCCTGGGTGTCAAGCCTGTTCACAGAGATTAGTTTGCTGGCATGGAGCTTCCACAGAGTCTTCTATAATGTGTTATGTAAGACTGCCCTTTACCCCTAATGAAGAGAGCGAGACAGATGAGAATGGAAGAGAGTGATTGAGAGAGAGAGAGAGAGTGAGAATTGTGAGGGTTAGAGAGTAAATTTAAAGTATTATACAGACAGAAACTGAGGGAGTACTAAAATATGTCATAGTCAAAGGAGATGTCATAAGGTCACTGCATTTTTTAAATGGCTGATCTCAAATGCTCAGGTGGTGAATCTGTAATCTCAGCCTTCTAATTTTAGGACAGAAGGAAGCAACATTTCTGTCTCAAGTCATCTCTCACTGAAAAGTTTGAAATATCTGCATTCATTCCACATCCCATTAAAGTGCGACTGTGCCACTTTTTTTTACCTCTATAGAAGAGTTTTGTAGTTGCCTGGATACCAAAGGACCTCACAGTAGGCAAAACAAAGCATGAATCGTCATGGAGATCCTTAGAATCACCGGTTCAGATCCTTTGGCTTGTACACAAATCTATATATATTGGTGAGAATTTAAGATATTGATGTAAAATCGGCAACTCTGTGGTTAAAAAATCTCTCGGACTTGCAACGTCTGCTTTAAGTTTCCTGTGTTTTGGGTCAGTGCTTCTGTTTTGATTGCATTGATATACATTATAAGGAAATGACACTGTACTTTTAGTAGGGGTTCAAATCTCCTACCAGAATATAAAAGCCCTGAGCATCAGTGAGCATCTGCTTATTACCTGTACCTTTCCTGCTTATAAAGTTGCACAGTTTATCCTTTTGTTTCACCCCACTTCTTTACCACTCTCTTTCTCCCTGCCTGGGTCTTCCACGAATTTCGATATGAAAAGTTGTCGGTCTTTTAGCTGAGCACAGCAGAAACCTTTGTGTTAGATTTCTTGGGTGGTTCCTGTAGTGCTTGGGAAGGACATCCTTTATCTGTAACTGTAATTACAGGCAGATAGGAAGCTCCTCACTGTGTGTGTGTGTGTGTGTGTGTGTGTGTGTGTGTGTGTGTGTGTGTGTGTGTGTGCATCTATTCAGGCTGTCCATTCTTCAGCAAATGGCAGAGACAAAAGAGCCAGTGAGAGTTGGCCAACAGCCACTTCCTGACTAAAAGAGTCTCATAATATTATTGGAGAAGTCAGGTGGTATGGAAATGCACAGACGGGTTTTGTTTCCCTGTCCAGGGCTCTGCTGAATGGCTGAAAGTTTTGATATTTATTCGCTGCATTGGCTTTTTACAGCAGACAAGTCAATGAATGCAGAGGTGTAGAGTTTGCAACATTTTCAGTGTACAGCACTTTTTCAGCAGTCATTTTTTTAAAATGTTCTTGACACAAACTTGACATGTACAGTAAACTGGCAGTAATATGCATTCTTACTGCATCTAGGAATTTATAGACTGTTTCAAGTGGAGTTCTATTATTATCATCATAGTTGATCCCACAGGGATTTCTTTTCAGTGTTCCATATGTCTGTTTGATGTGATATCAAAGCAGAGGAAGTAGTTTAGGAAGAAAATAAATATCCAGGCATTATTTTACAGTCGCATATGCAGTCGCATATGCAGTTTCTCATAACTATTAGCTATAGATAATCAGGCAGTATAGTCTGTCCATATTTAGCATTGGAAAAACCACGTCTGTTTTTCCTTATTAAGACGCTGACAGCTGTTTCTTCCTGTCTGTGCCCCATAGAGTCACCCCTTCTAACCTGGCCTGCAGTCATATTTCCATCCTCAACCTCGTATCAATATTTCATCCTTACAGTACTGTCAATGGTAATGATTCTTTTCAGTGGTTAAATACATTATTGAAGATTGAAAGAGCTGTCTCGGTTTAACAGCATGCTCCATGCATAATTCAGACGTGCACTGAGATCTTTTTTGGGGCCAAGTGGTGTGTGTATGTGTGTATGTGTGTGCGTGAGTGGGTGGGGGGTGGGGGGGGGGTGTTCGAGAGGGAGGAGAAACTCTTTAACCAGGTTAGTGATGATACTGGGTTGTACACGTTCTGTTGTATGACAGCAAAGTGCTGCTAGAGAGGTTTTACAGCATAGAAGAGATCATCTGATTGCTCTTGAACTCTCTACAGAAACAAGTGATGCTGTGTTAATGGGCTCTCCAGGGTGGCAAATGGAAGTAATCTAATGTATCAAATGAATCTGGAAGCTGTGCATCACAGCTGGCTTCAGTTGCAGTCCTGTGCACTTGCACATGTGCAGTTTTCATGTTGCCTGATTTCACTTTGTGCAAAGCATCTGTTTCCCTCAGTTGGCATTACATTACATTTCTTTCTTTGTGGGCAGTTACTTTCTTTGAACTTTTAAAATATTGGGCACGCCAGAGCCTTCTATCCCCTGATTGCCCAGTTAAAACATTTTGTTGAAGGAAACCTAAGCTAATGGAGGGATCCCAGATCAAATGTGAAATTGAGTTGAAGCGCTAGGCAATGTTAGCCTGGCTAGTTATCATGTGTATCAGCTTGGAAGTTCTCCAGTTCCACACCATGATTACATGTGCAGGCTGGCAGACATATACAAAGTCAGACAGAATAACAGAAATGCCTTGAGGTCTGTAGCCCCGTACAGAATACAGATCAGTCAAGAGGTCAAGCCCAGAACAGAGGAGAAGAGGACATTTGATGGATATCCACCGAATAACATAATCAGTTGATACACATTACCTCTCTCTCTCCCTCTCTTTCTCTCACTCACTCACTCACACACAGACACACACACACACACACACACACACACACCTTACATGCTACATGGCAGTTTGCATTTGAGTTGGGCTCCAGGGGGTGATCAAGTGTGAATTGTCTTTGATTGGAATCTCTTCTGATGCACACATGCCCTTGAAGTAAATGCATTGCCATGATCACTATTCGTCCACATGATCAAGGTGTTTGGCTGTTTGATATCGCATCCATAGGCACATCAAGTGGATTAAAAGAAGAAAGAAAGGGTTGAACCATAAGGGATGGACCGCATATAATCTGAAAAAAGCCAAACAGCACCCATAGAACAACATGGTCATGGGTCAGGACAAAAATTCCATATATTTTATAATACGATTACTCGTGTTGTTTCTTCTGTTGCCTCATCTACATGATCAGGGGCGTAAACTTTACCCCGCAGCCCCTGCCAGGCTAGCATGGTAATAAAACCAGCCCCTTGTTCTCCACTTCGTTTTGTACAAAGGGTCTGGACGTTTGGTAGTGAGATCCGATTGCTTGCTGGAGGTGTTTAAAAAGATTGGATCAGCCCTTGAGCGACAGCCTGCCTTGACTAGCATTCTAGCTCTGCATTCACAACCCCTCACTCTGCTCACTGATTGGACAGGTTAAAATGCTTCCAGAGACTACAAACTCAATGGGATCAAAACCAGACAAGCACTGTATGGAGATGATAATTGAGTAGAAGTGCGTATGAAGGTATGGCCAGGCTACTGCGACGCAGGAGCTGTAAATCTGTCAAATCAAAGTTTTTTCTCACTGTGCAAAAGTTAGCTAGCATTGTGCTGCCTTAAGCATATAGGTACCATTGATGCACAATAAATACAATCACAATTGAGACATAAGAACATAAAAACATAAATACCGACAGGCACTTAAAAACACTCAATAAAAAAGTTTTTTAATTTGAAAGAACGGTTACAGCAAGGTATCTTTAATGTCAACTTAAAGGAAGTTTCAAAATGCTATCACAGTTTGCTGAGCGAATTGGCATGATATTTTTCTTAGCAGGCACATAATGTATAGCTATCTGGAGTTAGGCTACATTGCAAATTAGTCTCCCTTGTGCTAGTGCACTTGGACATTTTTCATTTAGCTAGAGTCTTTCAAGGCTTAAGCATAAAAACTGGGAGAGGAATGTTCTCACTAATGCCTTCCCTTCACTCCACCTGGGGACAATATACAAGAGACTAATTAGAAGTGTGATTTCTACCTACCTCTCGGCCTGGACATATTCAGGATGCACTCAGTGGGATATATTTGTGTGTGTGTGTGTGTGTGTGTGGGGGGTGTGCGTGTGTATGTGTGTGCGTGTGTGTGTGTGTGTGAAAGAGAGAGTTATGTATTGTAATGAATGACATGATTACAGAGAACTGGAGTCCTGTAGACCTCAACACTATAGTTCTACAGAAGTCATCATTAGCAGAGCTTCACTGTGTTGCTCCCCAGCCAACCAATTATCCCACACTTACAGAAGATGCTTATAGTGTATATACTGAATGTGAAGAAAGCATAAAGTAACATCTCACAGTGAAGTTAGAGAAAAGGTACTGAGAAAAAAGGTAAAGTCAATGACATATGAACAATTGTCAGTATTAATATTTAATTTGAAACATGTCTGCTTTCAAGTAAATGTTGTTTAGTATGCGGTATGCACATTTGCACATGCTTTAAAAACTACACGTGAATTTATTGATGAGATTAAACAATTTGTACAAAGTGTAGGACAAGATAGAATAAATTCAGGTGCTAAAAACTCTAAAAACTCCATCTAGTACAGGGACGTAACTTGTACTTTGTTAAAGAAATGACAAAATCATCAATTCATCAGAGAGGCACTGAGTGCATTGGTAATATGTATCATTGAAGTGCATGTATTGTGTATTTCCAGACTTCAAGGCCATGTATAAAGTAATTTCTCAGCTATTAACTGAACTTAATACATTGATTTGGCTACATTTGTCTGAGGTCAGCTCATCTGGTTCTCAACACATGAGCAAGGGGCTGCTGATGGTTGTTCGTCAGATTGGAGAGACAACCTTCCCTACATTGCATCACTGTGAGATCACAGATCACATCTTCTGGCATCTCAGCCCTTCATTTTTTTGACACAGTCACACCAGATTACTCATAGCAGCCCTGGAGGAGACAGCAAACAGCCTATAAACCAGCTCCTTTTATCACCCTTCACAGTGTAAAACAAGGCGCAGTCTCAGAGCGGCGGTTTGATTTACAGCAGGCCAACGGGAACCTGCGGAAAATAAATTGTCACGGGCCGCCGCTGCCGCGTTTGTAATAATTAGAAGGCACACGGAGCAGGAGCTGTTTTCTGCCTCATTTTGCAGTAGGGGCCTCCATGGGAGTTCTGCATTATAAATTTTTCACTCTGTAATTTGCAAATTGTTGACCTAATTTTTTAGGGTGATGACTTAAATATTATTTGTTGTTGTTGTTGTTGTTGTTATTGTTTACTGGGGATGTTGATGTCAGGAGAGACTCTCCCCTCTCCCCTCTCAGCTCCTCCTTTGCACACTAGCAGCAGTTCCCAGATTGCTGCAGACTCCACACCTCCCCTTTGCATGTGTTTAGAATCACCCTTTTGCTCCAACTTAAGTCAAGTCAAGTTAGTGGTTTCGCAATTATTGTATTATTAATATTGTACTGTTATAGTATTGTATTAATTATAAGTGAAAACGTGGATTTCAAACAGTCCTTTAGTCTACAGGGCCGGGTGTAGCCTTTTTGCTTCTAGGCCAGGTGAAAAACTGAAAAAAAAAAAAAATGCATTCTGATGCCCCCTTTGAAATCTGAAATCCTAGGCAAGTGGCCTAGTTTCCCTATACCAGGAACCAACCCTGGTCTAAAGTCCAGTCTTAGCAGTCCTGTGTGTGTTTGAGTTCTGATGTTCAGGAAGCACTGTGTCGTCCTTGTATGTACAGTAGTCAGGGGGAAAACTGACAAAATCTAGCTGAACCCCTTGAAAAAATAACTATATGAGATTTTTACATTTTGGCATCCTCTAGTTTACATTTCTGGAAGATAACAATTTAATTTGGGTGGTTACAATTTTTGTATTGACATACACTTTCAAGATGGGGGTTGCATAAGTGACCTAATCGGAGAGTGTCAGAATGAGAGGCACAAACGTTCGTTAAGTTCTGTGTTCTATTTTCGTGCAGGGGGTGTGTAGGGGGGGGGGGGGGGGTAACCCTTTGTACAGACCAAAGTCGAGCCCTCTTACACTGATACAGAAGATCATTGAAAAGTTTATATTGTAACCAGATGTGACACTCCTACTACGCAGACCAGAACTATTCATGTTTGCTCCCACTGTAACATATTATTTTGCTCTATCTTGGTCAGTATTCAATGACAACCTAAACTATATGTTCTAAGTATATATATGTACAGTATATGATCTAAAAGCACATAACCCTCTAGATATTTTTCATATTCCTTCATATTCTGTTGCTCCATAAGGTGTGCGTAGTCCTGCACTGGATACAAGCTAAAGTGACATCCTTAAACCTAAATATTACATTAAACCTAAATATTTTTTTTAGAAGCATATATTCTATCAAGATATCATGTCATCAGTTTTATATGCGACCCCCCACCTATATCCATTACAGACCTATGGACAGGCCATAGTGCACCAAAGTATGGTGGGAGGTGGAACACATCTATACTATTGTGGAATTTATCTAGAGGTAATAAACATAATAAAAGTCTAGTTCAGAACTTATTTCTGCTTACTAGAACAGGTCAAAATATATTGGTCAGTCACTTGTACAGCCTATATCCAAAACAGGATGTTGTAGAGGTCATGAGGCAACAACGTATCAAGCAAGGTGGGTCATGTCCAAACTGATGATACATGATATCACGAGGATATGTGCTTCTACAAAATATAATATTTAGGTTGTCCAATCGGTGTTCCCTTAATGGACAGGCCAAAATGCATCATCCGGACACCTCATTAACTTGTATCCAGTACAGAACTATGCACACATTATGTATGTTAAGTATGAATGTGAAAAATATAAACACATATTATATGACATCTAGAGGGTATGAGCTTTTATAAAACATATAGTTTAGGTTTCTTAACTATATTTCCCTTGCTATCACATGCCAAAATGCATTCGATGTACACTTGTTTCACCAAGACCATTAGAATCCTGCAAACTGAATGTCCCATTCGAGGATGTCACAAAGGACTGGAAAGTACTTTGAATGGCAGTTTCTGTAACTGTACTGTAGAAAGTTAGGTCACTTTGAAATCCCCATGTTGTAAAAGTATGGCAATAAAAAAATTGTCACTGACCAAATTCAATGTTATGATCCAGAAATGTAAACTAGAGGTCCTAAGGATGCCAAAAATGTAAACATCTCAAATACTTATTGTTTTAAGTGGTTCAGCTGGATTTTGGCAGTTTTCCTCCTGACTGCAGGTAATATACACAGAGCAGATCTGCAGCCTCATACATCACATTGGGCTTATTTATTGGGTTTGCTGTACTTCAGTGCAAATATACCATTTGCATCCCAATGTTTTTCTCACCCAATTACCACTGGGCTTTACTTTTTTTTGGAGAGCTGCAAATAAGCTGAGATATTAACTTTCTAATCCTCAGGCACCATAAGCCTAGCAATGCTATGTTTCATCTGAGATTTACAGTTTCAGAGACAAACAAATCTGTGGCTGAAGCTCTGGCATCACGTATGTATACTGTGAATAATTATGTTTGGTATGAAAGCAGTGATTATTTGCTGAGATGAGATTAGCATGGCATTGAATTCCTTGAGGTTAGGTAACATGGTGTTTGGAAAAGTGTGAAGGGTATTATTGAAGGAATAGAACATGTTTTCAAAGGAAACAGTGTGTGCACATATGAGTGTTGCATTGGAGGACAGACCTCACCTCTGCTACAGAGGAGATAACAAAGACCAAAGTACTTCAAGAGAGGAGTGTTTGTGTGTGTGTGTGTGTGTGTGTGTGTTTGTGTGTACGTGTTTATGTTTGATAGAGTGAAGGGTTTCCAGAAAGTCTTTGAGTTGTGGCGTGTCCCAGTTAAAAAAAAAAGTGTATTTTCTTGTCTCCCAGGTAGCACGTCTAGTATCAGTGTGAGAGACAGAAACCTGTGCAACAAACAAATGAGCAACTCTATGATCTGAGGTGCTGTCTTCACCGAGGGTGCTGTGGATTATCCCAATCGACACAAGATTGTGATTTCACACTTGCTTTCCATGCGGATTTAAGAGCATTAACTGAAATGGGATTGGGAACGTCTGCCCATGGCAACACTCCCCCGAACCTCCTGAGAGTGTTGTGAAAAAGGTGTAAAGTAAAACTGATGAAAGATGCTAATATAGCAGCTATTTCTAAACTTATTAAGTTTAAGGGCAGAGGTCACAGGAGCTATTCTCTATCAAGTTGGCTACTGCTGCTCGGTACTGAGTTTTCTGTACTTTTTTCTTTTTGGTTTAATAAGCTTATTATGTAAATACATTTTTGTTTTATTCCATGTTGTCATGCTTTGTCTGACAGGCTGCGAGTCAGTTTAAACTGCATAAATAAATTGCATTGTATAAAATAATGCAGCGTTGAAATGAACCACTGGGAATTTGAATATTTGTGTTTCTTCTGTCACCATTATCAAACAAATACAATCAATCCAGAAAAAAACACAGCAAACTTAAAAATCTGTTTTCCCTGTGTGTGCCACCTCACACTGCTTAGTCCAGCAAATAAATCCTGCATGCGATCTGTATTCAGACCCAGCAATTGCAATTGTCCCCGTGGCTGGCTGCTGTTGCCGTCGTTTGTTTGTTTGTGTGTGCCATGATTCATGCTTCTGTCTGCATTTTCTTGAGCTTGGCCACAGGCTATCTACACAGAGCTCTTACAAAACACAAAAAAACACACAGGATAATTATGTTCCAGTTACTTGACAGCACGCCCACACTGCACAAGCATCTTAAACACACAGGCTACATACATAAATAAATAGACCACTCTGCCGACTGACCTGGAGTCAGTGTCATCAGTGTATTCTCCAACAAACCCTATATTAAAGCTGCATCCCACAATGTCTAGTCAGACATACTTGCTAAGTCACACTAACAACTGAGCTCACAAAATGCTGTATGCCCAGTTTCATATCATCAGCACAGAAAGTCTTAAGGGGAGGCTACACCAAATGCATTAATTCAAAGACATATCTGCCATAATTGGAATTAGCTTCCGCTATAATCAACGGAACTGGCTTCACCAGATGCAACAGCACAGGGAACAATGGAAAAAATAGACCAGTCTTTTCAATGTATTTTGATGTAACTTAACATAACGCCTCCATAATGTATCCACTCTATATGTGAAGTGAAAGAGAGAGAGAGAGAGCATGTCTACAATGCACATCTTCCTTTCTGACATCTCCTTTCACTGAAAAGATTGGCCTTTCCAAACATGTGCTCTCTCAAGCCTTTTCTTCCTCTGCGGATCCATCATACCATTCCTCTCCTCCTCTTTCATGTCATTCATTCATTCTTTCCCCTAATGACTCCCTCCAGCCAAACTCAAACAGAGAGACGTTCAGTCATGCTGGGCAAGTCAGCCTGAGAGAGCAGAGACGCATTTGGATTCATGTTGAGTCCAGGCGAGAGACTACCAGTACAAAAAAGTGAACCCAGCATGAAATATAGAATAGACGCTGCCGTCCATGATAACTGGCATAGCATACAACACAACAGGAGAAGAGAGAGCGTTTCAGTCACCCGAAGACAGAGAAGCACTTAAACCCAAAGAAAAGGAAAACCCCATGTGACCTTGGCCAGCAATGTTTTCTTTTTAACTTAAATATAGGGCAGAAAACCATATTGACATGTGACATTGACATATTGATATGCTATACCTGGGGCTACATGCTACTCCAAGTCATTATTTATGTCTTCTCTAAACCATATCCTTGGCCTCACAGGCTGGCTGTGGTTGATGTATGAAGGACAGCTGCACAATCACAGTGTCCTAACAAGGCTAATGACACATGGGGATTCCTTGCTATGCCTACGGAATCCATGCTCAATGTGTCTATAATGCTGATGTTGCCCAGTGGAGTCCCGGCGGGTCGTGTACTAATGAATGGAGGCCCATGATGGAGAGGATGAGATGGGGAGGGATGAAAGCACTGAGCTGTGACCGCACACCTCTCCCTCTCCTCCTCCATCTCCTCTCCATCAGAGGAGTCCCTCTGGGGCCTTCTGTTAGCTCAGCTAGGCTAAATCTCCCAATGACAGTGAAATGACTGCCGCCTCTACAGACTTAGCAAGGCACGCAAGCAGCCAAGATGAAATTCAAACCCACAATTTCTAGACTACTAGCATGCTAGCCAGGTTACTTAACCACTCTGTCACCACCCTTTATATTTGACAAAGGGTAAAAGCTTGTTCCATGCCTACATCCTCAGACCTATCTCTTATGTGTGGGAATACAAATACAAGAGCAACAGAGTCTATTATCATTCCTTAAGCCTGGTTCATAGTCAACACAAGTATGTAAACGTCGCTGTGGACACAAGCTCACACACGTACTGTGTGCGTCGCTTGGTATGCTTCCACTGACTCCCATGTTACTACTCGAGTTGTAGTTGTAGTATTTGTGTATGTTTGGGCGGTGGTAGTGTAGTGGTTAAGGAACCTGGCTAGCGTGCAAGTAGCGTGGAAAGTTGTGGGTTCGAATCCCAGCTGCCATCGCTGTGCCCTTGAGCAAGGCACTTAACCCTAAGTTGCTCTAGGGGAGACTGGTCCTGAACAATTGATAGTTGACAAATTGCAATTGCAAATCACTTTGGATAAAAGCATCTGCTAAATGCATAAAGGTAATGTTTACATTGACTATGAATATGCCCTTAGTGTTGTCAGAGATGTTTGAGGTCATTTTTCAAGAGTATTTTATTTGAATGCCATTCGACTACTGCGGAGATGCCTGATCATATTCTAAGCTGTGCAGCATCCTCCAGTACCCAGGCAGGTGGTTTTGCAATGCTTCTGAAACGTGTCAGTGCTTGAGTCAGTGCCAGGCCTGTGAAAATATGCAGCCTGTGCATCAGAGAGCAACCCCACCACCACCGCCCCACACCCCCCAGAGGTGAGAATGTGCCAGAATCCATCTGTAGCTTTCACAATAGCTCTTGTTATTGTGATAGAGGAAGGGACTAAAGGACTGGAGGAAGTAACACACACACACACACGTGCGCTAAGTCACTCATTCCCCCACTCTACTCAAACAAGATGCAAATATGACCATTATTATAACCATACATCCCAAACATGTTATGTGGACTTGAATCTACACAGTCAGAGCGTAGTTAATGACCTTCAACTAATGTGGGCATCTTCACCTTGTTTATGACACACGTGCAGTGCAGCACGCTGACAGAGATGAGGCTTAGATGTGTAATATATGGCTCCTGTTATCCCTGTAAGCCACTGAATCACTGAATTATTCAAATTAAACGTGACTGAAATTAAACAAATGCATCAGCACAAAATTTGATTGTGAAACAAATCCTTCGCACGCAGCAAAAATAAATCCATGATGAATAATAACCTGGGATTATAAGGAAAATTATGGAGTGTGAACGAATATTCACACACACCATTACACAAAGAATTCTCTTTACATTCCGAGCAGCCTAAGTGAGCATTCGTTGAAAGAGATACATTATTTACAGCGTTGTATCAAACAAATGTGGCAGGAACTACAAACATGGTGTAATGGGGTATTGTGCATCGATGGACGGGGCCAGTCAAGGAGAAAATGGGCTTCTCTGTACAGACAACCAATCAGTCTTATAGAGCAGAATTGGGGTGGAAAAATTGGGTAAAATTGCTCTTACCAAACTGAGCTGAGAAAGAGAGAGAGGCCGAGACATTTTCAGCGAATGCAATGGTGTCGATTTTTTTTCCTCCCAAAACCATCATCAAGCCAGACAGACAGCCAACAGAAGTTTATATGTAGGGTAATAATAATAATGACCTTGTGCGTCTACCATTTCAGTCTGTTTCTGTAGGCAACCATATTCGGCATCTCTATTATACTGACAAAATAAAGAAAGCCCCAACTGTCTGCTTGATTTCTGTACTTCAAAAGAAACCTTTTTTTTTAATGAAAACACTACTCTCACTTCTCTCTCACTTGTTCAGGTGGTGTTGCCTAAAAGTACTATTAATTTATGGAAGGAAAAGGTCGCACTCCCAAAATGGCTGGTAGTTAAATTTATTTTCTTGTCATCTCATCTTACCTCTGCTGCTGAGATGAGAAGAAAATAAATTGAACCAGTGGCCATTTTGGGAGTGCGACCATTTTTGTTGATACTTCAAGAAGGAAATTGTTATTTTGTATACCCTACCAGCTCTGAATAAGATAAGTGAGTCAACAATTTGACTGTTTTCCTCCCAATATGAGGCCATTTATTTAGTTTGTCTGACCACTCAAGAGTGAAAATTGTTAATGTTAAGAAAACCAAACAAACAAAAAATCAAACTTATTAAGCTCCTCTTCCAGCCATCTGCAAAGCCCCATTCACATGCACATCTTTTTTTTTTGCAGATGACAGTGAGTTATATCAAGCATCATTTTAAAAATATTCTGACTAAAATGGTGCTCAAACCAAGGCCTAGGCCTTTTGAATTTTACGCTTAAAAGCTATTGAACCAAAGCATGTCAGCAGAATTTTTGCCAACCCAGAACATAAATAAGCCCAGGTATGCAAGCACAGATACTGCCGACCTCTTAAGGGCTGGCCTGTAGCGGTCTGTCAGAGAGTGAAAACAAATGGAACCCACTGCTTACCCAGGATTTGGTCTATATCTCTCCCTCTGTGTGATGCTTGTGGTGACAAACAATGAATCATAACACCCTCTTCACACTCCCTGTTGGTTCCGGTGGTGCAGTAAGATGCATTGGACCACAGAGAGGAGGCTCAAGTGTTTTCAGGTAAAAAAAAAAAAAAAAAAAAAAAAATATATATATATATGTGTGTAGTGCAATCACGCGTGTGTTGCCTGTATTATAACAAGCACTGGGGTGCGAGCTGGCGTGGCAATATAAAAGTGCAGTTTAAAAGATAGATGGTGTCTCTTTCCCTCGTCAATATGTATGCATTGTCTTCACATGTGCTGTATTGTGAGAAACTGTAAAATTCACTGGGCCAAGGCTGCTGTTGGACTGCTTTTTAATGGAAGACAGTGTAGGCAGGGATGTGCTGTGTGCCCATAGTTTATCAGGCACTTGAGTGTGAGCATGTGTGCTTGCCTGGTGTGGCATCATATGAGTGCAGTTTAGGAGATTAATGCTCATTTGTTCCCCGATACATATGTATGTAATGCAAGGCTATAGCCATGATTATGCACAGACAATGCACAGTAGAGAGGCTGCGGTTTTAGCATTCTAGCTCAGTGAAATACAGGGCCGCTGTATGTACAATCCATGTCTTGCATTTTGTGTAGCACGGGGAGTGTAACAGTGGGTACTATGGCACTGTGATGGTGTTGTTTAGGAGATGGATGATACCACATGGCCTGGTCCATATGTGGCGTCTCTTTCTGTGGTGTTTCTCTGAGCACTGAGCAAGAAGCAGAGAGAGTGACGGCTTCATGTCCCATCAGCCTCCTGTGTCGGTGATTCACGTGAGCTCATCCTCACGCCCTTGGGTCCAGATCAGCTTTAGGACATCTCCTCCATCCCAGGAGGCCAAACACAGGAACTCTAATGAGAGAGAGAGAGAAAGAGAGAGAGAGAGAGAGAGAAGGATGGAGGCTTGTGTTAACACAGTTTAAGAGAGCTCCTCAGAGTAGGAGAGTGGGCTCTGATGTGTAGAGATGTTGCCACAGGGAAAGAAGCAACCCAAGGATGTCTGTTTGAGCTTTTTCTGTTTTTGAATGTTTTGTATCAGAGGTTCTTTGCAGTGGGTTGCTGCTTCACAGCTAGTCTGTGTATTGACTTGGCAGGTTACAGATTCAGCTCTCCTACTCTGTCTGTCAAGCAAATGCTCCTGAAGATTTTGCCTCACTCTTGCATTCCTCTGATCTCAAGGATATAACCATTGCCAAAGGTAAAGGTTTTTTTTTTTTCTCTTAACTATGCTGCCATTCGTGTGCTAAATAAAGTAACATATTTCATATACAAATCAACAAAAGCAACAATACCCACATGGGCCACTACAGACAAAAAACAGTGTGATTCTGTTTCCACAGAAGTGGGAAGAGCATGTTAGACAAACAAACAAACAAATGTTTGTCTTTCACTGGTGAAGCACTAAAACTAAATGGTTAATCCGGAAGATGACTGTGTGCTCTTTGGTACATGCCTTTGTGAAATTGTAGGCAAGTGATGCTTCTCTGGTTGGCAGCATCCGTAATTCATTGTGACACTTGGTTGCCCATCTTAATTCCACCCCCCCCCCCCCACCCTCCACACACACACACACACACACACACACACACACACCTTCCCCACCTCACACACACTTCGCTCTTCTTGTTTAATAAGTGAGATTACATTTTCACTTCCCTTCATATGGAAGGAAATCTCAGCTGCGCTTACCCAAAGTGAGACGAACCGATCACTGCAATACCAAGAAACACATCACTAGGGACATTTTAATCACAGTGCTGAAGCACCCATTTCAATACCCCGCCCCCCCCCGCCAACCTCACACACACACACACACACACACTCACTCTCACACACCCTTCATCCCTTGATGGTCATTTCACGCTCTCCTGATGATACGAACATCCTGTTGCTCTTGGCAACGGATCACATCAGGGACCCAGCACCAGATAATACGTCCTCACGATGGAGGCCCTCTTGGATTAATATTTAATTTGTGAGCATATGCTTCAAAGCGGAAAAGCAGATTAGAGAAGGGTCCCCTGAGTTCCCCTCTCAAAGTAATACAGCCCCCCCCACGCCAAACATGTGAGGTTTCGCCGTGGGAACCATATGCAGTCTCCCCCTCTAGCCTCTCTTATGCTGTGGCTAGAACAGGAAGTTAACAGGTAGCAAGCACCTCACTGACAGATGCAGATCCTGCTCAGCGCAGACAGTGGCAGGCCTAGAATTTTGTACATAGTACAATGTACTATGTGGCTAGGGGGGGCCAAGGCTATTTCAGGGTGTCTGAGTATGACAACAAATGTGTGGTCTGGCTTTGAGCACCTCTGAATAACACAGATTAAGTGTGTGGATGCCAAAACCACAAATATACACACATGCATGTGCATACACACATGCACGCATGCACACACGCACAAATGTGATGGAGATACGCACAAATTTTAAATATGTAACGTAATTTCCAAGGCAATTTCCTTGCCAACTGTTTATCGCAGAAACTAGCAACTAGTGTTCACCCTTTCTTGCTAACCATGCCTATGAATGTTCAGTTAGATCATGGCTCTGAAATAAGTAGTTTACTTTACAGAAGCGACAAGCTCTCTGAACATTTCAAACTGGATTACAGTAGCCAAGAATGTAGCCTACAATTTTAGACTATAACTGTGCTTGAAATATCTTTAGTTTTGGATCCAATAAGATTGATTAGATTTTTTGACATCTCTTTTAAAGTTTGTAGAGTTCTTAAGCTATTGCACTAAGGAGAATGCAGTTAAATATGATTACAAGCAACTTAATGCGTTATCTGTCTGGTGAACCATTTATCACAGTAACTGAACTAATATTGAAAAATTCAGATTATGTACTTTCACATTGTATACTGTATGGTAGACCATACGCTGTGTTACGAAGACTGTGAGCGTGAGAGCAGTTCAACAGAGAAAAGGGTGTTGTTTTAGAGAGGAATGAAATATGCTCAATTGGTTAAATGATTAAATTGATGAACTAATTTCGAAGTTAAAATTCTCACAAATTTATCACAGCAACTAGCAACTAGTACCATTTGAAAGCTCAGATTATGCACTTTTATGTGATGTGCATGATGTACATGATGTACATGTGTAACTTATACTGTGAGAGCAATCCAACTGAGATAAAATTGGTGATTTAGACAGAGGTGGAGATGCACAAATTTAAATATGTAACGTAATTTCAAAGTTAATTTTTTGCAAACTTTTTGTCACAACAACTAGCAAATGACACTACATGTAAATTCAGATTATACTTTTGTATATGGAAGATGTGCATGTGCGTGTGTGATGAATAGTGTGAGAACAATTAAACAGTATGGGTATTGTGTTGGGGCATGGAAGACACGTCATTTTAGTTTGAACTGGCAGACATTGCAGCCTGAATTCATCTCAAATTGCTAATTAAGTGTCTTGAACACTGATAGCTATACCTAATTATATTACTTTCTGCATCTTAACTCTGATTGTTGCTAATTTATCCATACAAATGTTGATGGCCAACATATCTCGCATAGAAATTATGCAAGATATTCATCAGATAAGAGCTACTGACATCATAATGATAGTTTCACTGTCTTAGTGACAGCGCAAATGTTCACCTTTTCTTGCTCCCTAGCTTGAAAAAAATGTTTCTTACAAAGATGTGCAGTGAAATGTCAATCATCAGTACTAGCGAATGTAATGCAAGGGGGCACCTGGGATGGCCAATCAGATTCCAGGGGAGCCTAGTTCTAGTCCGGACCCTCCTCTGGCTCCGCCCCTGTTCAAATGCAGTTATGGCTACTAGTGCTTCTGACTTGCACTTTATAAATGCTGGTAACAAAGATAATATCCTATAAAAAATACATTAAAAAAAAGGAATATATAAAAAAGGTGTTTCATTCAGATCACACCTCTGGTAATCTGACTTAACGACTTCATTTTTCCCTAAAAACTCCAGATGGTAGGAAAAAACAGAAAGTGATAAATGGAAAATGGCCTGAACCATCACATAGGAGCCAGCTCTGAGTGTGAATGGGAGAAATGCTCATGTGATAATGTTTTGGGAATGTGTAAAAGTGAGGTGTTATTTCTAACCCACGGCCAAGGGAATCGGTGCAGCACTGTCAAGCACTGAAATGATTTCCCCTATCCTGACAGAGAATATTTTGTCCTCTGTGATCTTTTTCTACACTTATATGCTAAATCCACTCTCCTATTTTGCAAACTATTGTAATTTATGTTGACTTCATGATAAATGGTAGCCTGGTAATAAAACCAAACCTACACTTTTGTTTCGTACAGCGGGTCTGGACATTTGGTGGTGAGAATCGATTGTTTGCTTGAGGTGTTGAGGAAGTTTATAAAGATTGAATCAGCCTCTGACTGATATCTTTGCTTGACTGATAGCATTCTAGCTCTATATTCACAACACCTCACTCTGTTCTCTGATTGAACAGGTTAAAATGCCTCCTGAGACAACAAGTTCAATGGGATCAGACCCAGACTAGCACCGTAGGGAGATGGACTGCACATCTGTACATCTG
>PYXC01001446.1:522500-555000 GCA_015244755.2 Tenualosa ilisha | reverse complement strand
ATACAAAGAGGAAGTGAAGGGAGAAACTAATGTGGGTCATTAGTTTCAAAGCTACTTTATATTCCAATTCCAAATCCTGTGCATGAATCACCCGGAGGGAACAACCTGGGGTTGAAAAACAAAACTGCACAAACTCCACCATTGAGTCCTTGGTCTTCTAAATGATGTAAAGGAAGTCACTGAGGTTAGTATGATCAGCCAGAGATCCCAAACAGCCTGTCTGTTTTGGCTGCTACGACATTGAAAACCATTAAAAATTCCTGATAACCACCTATGGACTGACTACCATGTAATGTAAAGAAGGATAATACTCTGGAACTATTATGAACCTTAGCTAAAACCATAGGCAACTTGTAGTCTATCATGGTTACTGCTGATTGTAATTTTCCTGCATGACCCCTGGCAGTTGGGTTAGCCCCTTGAGTTGTGGATCTGCCCAAGGTTTCTTCCCAGACAAACATAAGGGAGTTTTTCCTTGCCCCTGTTGCTCTTGGGTGCTCCTTCTGTAAAGCGCCATGAGACAATATTGTAAAATTTTTACAATTGTCTGTTGTAAAAGGCGCTGTATAAATAAAACTGAATTGAATTGAATTGTTTTGCAATACCACGGCGTATCTCAGTGGTGCTGTATCAAAAGCAGTATACGTATGGGGAAGAGTGCTGTTTGTACACTGAAAACAACTGAAATCCCACAGAACTTCACAAGCTAACCCTCCCTCTTTCCAGTTATTGCCCAAGGGATTTTTTTTTGTTTTGTTTAAAGTTAGTTCTTTCCCTATTTACTCTCAATTGCTGTTCTTACCATTCCCATCTATAAAATTGACCCTCTCATTGTATCAACTCAACACATGTCCACTCATTTTCCCCTAGACTTCTTACACTTGGTTTTGTGTGCGTTTGTCTTTATGGGCCAGCATCAAAGGGACTACAGACTAAAATACTTTTGGCACAAAATACATTTATTTCTACTTTGTTGTTGACAGGGTTCCCACACCTTGGTTAACATCAGATTCAAGGACCTTTCAAGGACCAGTTTATTCACGGATATCACACATGGCGGCATTTACCTACTGCTACCGCTGAATATGTTATCAATAAACAATTTACAAATAATACAATTCAATAATACAATGCAAATATCAATATAAAAGACTGTGAACGGCATAGGAGTTGTTGGGTCAGAATCAATAAAAGATAGTGGACTGAATGTATAGCCTACATTCATATCCATAATATTTACAGCCTATATTCATATTCACAATAAATGGACACAGTATCTCACAAAAGTGAGCACACACCTCAAATATTTTGTAAATATTCTACAATAATCATGGGACAACACTATAAATTAAACTTTGATACAACTTAAGGTAGTCAGAGCACAGCTTGTATAGATTTATTGTCCTATGTTCAAGAATATAGATCACTGGAACCATGTCCTGTGGTGTGATTAGACGAAGATAAACTTGCTCAGATGGTGTCCAGTGTGTGTGGCAGCACCCTGGAAAGCACCAAGATAACTGTCCCTTGACTAAAGTCAATCATGGTGATGTCAGCATCATGGTCTATGGCTATATGAGTGCTGCTGGCACTGGGGAGCTGCAGTTCATAGAGGGAAACATGAATTCCAAGAAGAGTATGATCCCCTCTCTTAGGACACAGGACCACAAAGCAGGCATGGCAGTTTTACGGCATGATAATGAACCTAAACACACCTCCAAAACAACAACTGTCTTGCTGAGGAAACTGAAGATTAAAAGTGATGGACTGGCCAATACACAAAATATAGTGCACAGAAAAAAAATGTGACCATTTTCAAATGAATAGCAATGCACAAACCAACATCAATTTCACAACAAAGGTTTGTTAAGCATGTATTTTTGACTTAGGAGATGCGTTCTTCAGGTTTTGAAGGCTAATGTGAAACTGCTGTTTATTATCTTTGTGTAATGTCCATGAAGATAGTTCTACAATTGTCAGTAAGGAAATTGACACCCTTCTGGTATCTTTTGCAACTACAGCAGAGAAGACAGAAGTTCAAACAATGTGTTGCAACAGACATAGAAGAGAGAGAATTCAGCACAAAGGATGAACATCTCTGCATTCTCATACTCGCTCTTTGCTGCCTCTCTCTACTTTGGCATCTGCTCTCCTTTTTCTGGTCCTCCTCACATTGATCCGGATCACAGCAGCGAGCAGCACCATCAGCCTGCAGCAAATCAGTGAGCCATATGCTTTGTAGAAAGGAGAGTCCACCCCAAACAGGTCCCTGTACAGAAGATAGATCATTCCCTCAGAACAATCCCGATTTACCCATAATCCCTCCAGTCACTCTCTTGTCATCTACAAGTAAACGGAGGCTTCAGTCACTGAATATCTCTACCTTTGAAAACTCTGAGATCTGTGAAAACTCCTTCCTCGGTTTTCAGATCTCTGGTTGGCTTCCTATTAGTTTGACATGTTTTTGACAGTCTACCTTGGCTGTTTTTGAGCACCATGCACACATAATTATTTTCTAATGCGGGGAAGGAGAATATACCCGTTTTCATAAATACCCAGGTACGTGTAAACAAAGTCTTAGAGACCAGGAAGTCTTGAGGTAAGGTTCCTTATCTATAACCTCATGTTTCCACCTTCATGTATCGCACTTCCCTCTGGTTTGAAAACTTTCCCAGTCAACAGAATATTCCATCCCTACTGGACAGACATTAGCCTGGCCTTGCCTTCCTAGCACTCCCTACAGTACTAGTCTGAATTTGATACCATTGAGCTTGTTTTCTCAGAGGGCATTTTAACCTGTTCAATCAGCGAACAGAGGGAGGTGTTGTGAATGCAGAGCTAGAATGTTATCTGTCAAGACAAGCTGTCAGTCAGGGGCTGATCCAATCTTTTTAAACATAAACACCACAAGCAATCAATCGAATCTCACTACCAAATATCCAGACCATCCGTACGAAACGAAAGTGTAAAACAAGAGTCTGGTGTTATTACCAGACTAGGCAGACATAGGTTTTGGTGTGAAATGTAAAGGGATATAGTACTAGCAGGTCAAATTTAAACGGGGATGAGGATATCACACAGATATCAAAGATTAAAATGTGACACTTTCCTTTCTCTTTCGTTCACTCTTACCCTCTTTTTTGCTGTGTGTGTGTGTGTTTGTGTGTGTGTGTCCGTGTGTGTGGGGGGGGTTATGCCAGTGAAATAACTATGATATGCTATTCATGTGGATATGTGACTAGCTGTGCTGTTGGTGTGTGTGTGTGTGTGTGTGTGTGTGTGTGTGTGTGTGTGTGTGTGTTTGGTTCAGTGTTCTCATGCAGGGCTGCTGGTTGTTCAGAACAGCAGGATTAATGCCGCCATTAAAAAGGCCTTTGTTGTTCTCCAGTAACCTCAGGAGACCAAACAAAGACAAAAAAACACACACTGCTGTAGGAGTATGGAAACACTGCTGGAGCATTGGACTAAGGTTTGCCTGTGTGTGTGTGTATGCGTACACGCATGTGGACATGCATGTGAGTACAAGACTTGCATGTATAGTTAAAGCGTGCAGAACCTTTGGGTGGTCTGTGTAGCTACTTAAATGTGTGTGTGTGTGTGTGAGTGTGTGTGTGTGTGTGTGTGTGTGTGTGTGCTGGGGGTTACTGTTTCGGGTTAGTGTTCATACTGTAAATCCAAAATCCCATATATTCCCAGTCCATGTGTTTTGGCTGAGGGCATCTGAGTGTGTCTCTGGACTGTGGCTCCAGGTCTGTTTATTGGTGCATTAGTGTCAGTCAGATGAATGGCAGTAATGGAGATCTTCTCCCTTGCCACAGAAACCAGAGCAACTGTCTCATGGAATAGATGGCCCTGTGAATTCCCTGGGATTTTACTCTGCTGGATTTCTGTATTGTCCCTTCCTCTGTCTTTATCCTTTTTATTACACACACACACACACACACACACACTTCCCCTCCGGCCTGATGTTCTTTCAAACCAAGGTCACTGTATGTGTGTCTTTGTTGTTTATAACACCCCCCCATCTCAAAAGATGAATGAATTTAAAAGCAATATAAGCTAGCTACTCAAATTAAAAAGAGTTTCTTTCTTTGAAAATAGAAATACAATTTCTCTGTAGTCAACAGAGGCAACAAGTTTACCTAACTGTTAAAGGGAAGGTTTGGTTTTTTACACTTAAAGACTTGTTTTCTAATTTTTTATGATGAAATACAATGGTTAAGATTGAAATTTTGACGAATGTCTCTGCTTTGAGAATTTTCAGTTGTTGTGGTAGTACCTATACAGAATGGCTACATACGTGCAGTTTTGTAATGTTTCCTAAAATGCATTAAACTTTTGTTTGTAAAGACATGTAGTGTTTTTACAAACACGTGTCACCAAATGGTCAGTAATGTTCACTGATACGCTGACACAAAAATGATTGCAAAGTATGGTTTCCAACAGGCTTTTGAACATTCATTCTCAGTTCTGAACCTATTTTTTCAAGCCCATTACATCCGCATGTAAACTTCCGCCTAAGAGTTTGATGCAATACAAGCTGATGGAAATCACACATTGTGATGATATTTGTGTCAGTGATGTTCATTACTTTATGATGCATCTAACAGTGCAAAGAGTACTGACGCTTCTGACATATCTCACCTTAGAAAAGTTCGAATCACATGGTCACATGGTCGTTTTGTCATCTTTAGCAATACAGCTTTTTGGGTAATAACCTCCACCACAACCCCCCCCCCCCCCCCAACCCCCCGGCCTTCTCGCTCGCTCTCTCTCTCTCTCGTCATTCTCCTGCACTGTAAAACAAATGTGACAGCTTGACAGTAAGAACAGTACTTGGACTCTGGAAAACAATAAACTCAAACAATAGGCTTCATTAACCTGAATGCCACACATTACCGTACTCGCCTTCCTGAAGAGAACTCTGGAGACACCCGTCAGCACTAAACAGCCCTTTGTATACACAGTTAAAGTATTTTGCTAAAGTTTAGTCGAAAAACAAAATGGAAGAACCTTCTTGCAGGCCAGGAATTTGAATGAAAGGAGCCACTACGAAGTGGCTTTTTCTGTCACTCTACTGAATTGTGAAACGAATGTGGCAGATTGATTTGCCAGTGGTGTGCAAATGTCTCTGGAAACAATAAAGTGAAACAATGGGGTTTAATTAGCTTTGTTAATCCTCTCTGCCAAACACACAGACACACAAAACTCCTTTGGAATAGAACAAGGCAGGCACAAACCCCGAAGCTGATATTACATTGTTAGATTGCTGACTGGTGAAAATGGGAAGCATGTACCAAGGTGCTAGCCAGATAACCTCCAACAGATGTTGTTTTCTAAACACAGATCGATAGGAGCCTGTAAGAATGATTGACAGCCATCAAGGAGATCTAAACCTGCCTGCCTATCCATATATCATGCACTCCGGCGCCCCATGTCCCCTTACACGTTCATTTGGCTAGTGGCTATACTCTCACAGTCCTGTATATCCATAGGGGGTGCAAGTGGACATCGTTCACTAGCGCAGAGGTTCTCAAACATTATTGGGCTGGGGACCCCTCCTGGTGCAGAATTTTTTTCAAGGACCTCTCATAATTGCAACAAAAATTTAACAAAAATATTATAGACATTTTTTCTTTCAAATGCTATTGAACTCTTAATCTAAAAACATATTTTGCTCATACCTCAACAATTTTAAATAGGCATGTTATTGAATTTGGCTAAACTTTTGGCAGTTAATGTTAATGCTAAAGGAAAGTGTTTTTATAGACATGTAATATATCATGTAGGCTGATTGTCACCAATGTTATGCTGGTGGGAGTAATGAGCACAATGCGATCCCTGTCTTTTACTGTCTTAGTAAGTGTATACTTTGTAGCAAAGTTTTTCACGGACCTCCTGGCAACGTGCTCCAGACCACAGTTTGAGAACCTATGCACTAGTAGTGATCTATACTTTAGGCATTCCAGGACAAAGGCCAGTTACCAAGTCAAGTAGGAACTCTTTGTCTAGCCAGCAGTTATAGGGGCGAACTCGTGAGACAAGCACGGTAGAGAGTTTGTACATTTATCACAGTAAGCCATTAGCTTATCAGTGTCATGTTGGTTGTTTCTCACACCATCCCGATCATCTACACACTCAGTTTTGACTTAGGTTTTTGTCAAGAAAATATATTCTTAGTCTTATCTGTATTAAATAAATAGAATCCAAGACAAGTGTTTGCTCTTTTCTATTACTCTGATCAGAGGGAGAGAGTGCCACTCTAGAGGAGAATTCCCCTCTTCGCTGCAGTCTCCAACTCCCAGTGCAAAGCCTTTTATTCAACAATAAACAACAAGACCTTGAAACAAGCACAACAAGTTTTTCTTCATGATAAAATATTACAATTCCATTCATATTTTCCTCCTGTTTATCATAAATAAGACTCAGACATTTTTCCGTTGTTACATCTCTGTAATCAGTTTTCTGTATCAACTTCATTTATTTGTTTTATTATTTCACACAAGATCATCACTTTCTTCTTCTGACTGCAAAAGAGCTTGAAACTCTTCACTCAGTGATACACTTGAAACAGTAGAGCTTACAGCTTTAGCAATGAGAGCTCTGATACAAGGTAAAATACAAATTGTAAAAACACAAAAGCGAACAGAATGGCGATAACTGGGGCTAAGGCTTTTAGAAAAACCTGCCACCACTTTCCTGCCCTGAACCAAGAGAAAAAGTCCCATTCTTTAGCTTTGACTTCGTCCTGGGCCAGAGCATGTTGAACATTCTTTATTTGTTGCAAGGCTTCAGTGACCTCATGGCTATTTACATTATCAGGTATGTTTGTACAGCATGTGTCATTTAACATTACACAGACTCCTCCTTCTGCTGCTGTCAATAGGTCTAACACTAGTCTGTGTTGTAATACCATGGTTCTTATGGCACTTATTTCTGCATTTTGTTTCTCTTCTACTTTCATGCTAAAGTTTATGTATAGTCCTAGACGATAATTCTGAGTTTCAAATCGCAGCATCAATTTTCCTACGCCTGCCCAAGGGAACAAAGACAACATGACTTTCTGCCCATTTGTCCACAGTTTGTGGACATCTGTGCCCCAAACAGAGTCATGAGGGGGTACATCTACTACAGCTCTCTTTTTCTGTCTGGTGGTGGTAACATTGTTGACAGTTATCAAAAAGGTGTGGTCTGTGGCTTGTACCGGGGCGCAAATGCCTCCCCAGTTTGGTGGAAGACACATATATAGTTTATGACCACAAAGCCAATATATACCATCTATAGGAATCGTTCCTTTACTTCCAGGTACAATATCAGGGTGCCTTATTTCTTATTTCCCTTCTTTTCCCAAGGGCAAGGGATTCTCACAGTATAGTTGGTACATTTACCATTTTTGAGGGTGTTTTTTGCACAAACAGATATGGCTTTACTGTTGTCCTGCATCTGAACTGCGGCAATGATCCTAGCCGCATTATCCCATTACCTACAAAACAGTGGGGGAAAATTCCTCCAGCTTTTATAGTAGCGTAAGGGGTCACTTCAGACTCAAAGTCATATTTAGTTTGACAAATGGATGCAATTCAGTACATGCATTTCTATAGATCGTGCCATTAACGGCATTAACGGGTGAATTTACACTAAATTCAGCTACGCATTCACTCTTTTGACTAGGTAAAGGTTTGGCTTCTAGGTTAGGATGTGCAGATGAGGCAGGCATATGGGAACATACATAACAGTTTGACACTCCTCTTTGTATTTGCTAGCATATGAGCATACCTATACCAAGAGTTAGTCATGTACAGGTGTGTTATGTTTATATAGTCCATTAAACCATACTCATCCTTTGTCACCCATCTTCTGTGTTTTTGTGGTGTTGTCCATTGCCTTATTGATCCATCCTCAGTGTTGGTCCAAGAGTCCTGGAGGGCTTCCCACTTCCACCCAAGGAAGAGAATTTCTGCAATTATGCCGAATGTGTTCCGCCACCATGAGTGTGGACCCCCCTCCATAGCTGAGGTGAGGTTAGGGGACCAGAACCACTAAACCTGAGAGGCTCTTTACGTTAGGTTCCCAGATAAGGGAGGTTCTACATTCTTCACTGACGTTGAGACGACTAGGATCTATACACCTAGTCCCCTTTGCAGTCAGACTTCCCCTCTCCAGCACCTGGCTCAGTCTCACCTAACCCTCTCAGTTTGCAGTGTGAGAGGTGTCTCCACGTGGTCCGCTCAGCGATCTTTACTGCGGTAGGTGTTGTCAGCAGCACTCCGTAGGGGCCCTCCGAGCAAACATCAGACCAGCACTTCCATTTTATGACTTTTGTAAACACCCGGTCTCCCACTTTTACTTTCTTCGGCAGTTCCTGTGAAGACAGAGAGAAAGAGGGAAAAATATTCTGTTCTACACATTCTCTTGTCAACAGTGTTCATGTCCTCATGTAGTCAGACAGGTTGGGCACATCGTCAGGTGAGTCTCTGGTTTGAGTGGTCAAGTCTGGTATGGTATATGGTCGGCCAAACAGAATTTCAAAGGGTGTCAGGGCTTTAGTCTGGTTTGGCGTTATGTGCATGCTTAGCTGAACCAAATCTAGACAGTCGGGCCATTGTCTTCCCGTCTCTGCCATTGTCTTCCTTAATTTAGCTTTCATGGTCCCATTTGTTCGTTCCACTAACCCAGCACTCTGGGGGTGGTAACTACAGTGTCGTTTACGGTCTATCTTCAGGTTTGTTCCTATTTTATCAGTTAGATCATTCACAAAATGGGAACCATTGTCACTTCTTATAACTTGTGGTATTCCAAATCGTGGGATTATGTGTTTGCATAAGGCTTTGGCTGCCGTTAGTGCGTCAGGTGTATGGCAAGGAAATAATTCTACCCACTTAGAGTACACATCAATGATCACTAAGCAGAATTCAGGTTGTGCACTTTATTAAGTTGGATACAATCCATGTGTATGGTATGAAATGGGTGCTGTAGTGGAGGGAATTGTCCACGTTTTGGTCTAAGACTTCCTTGAGAGTTATGCTTTATGAAGATTTCACATTGTGGACAAAATTTTTTTGAGTAACTTGTGAAGCCATATGTAGTATAATGTTTCCCTACAATGCAACACATCCCTCCTGTTGAGACATGGCTCGGCCCATGACTCAATACTGCTGCCAATTTGAACATTTACATTTACATTTACATTTAGGCATTTAGCAGACGCTTTTATCCAAAGCAACTTACAAAAGAGGATAACATTCAAGCTACAACTCAATGAAAGAACAGACAAGGAGTGCATATTGCTAACAATCTGCACTATTTTAAGTTGAAAGTGCAATAGTGTAACGCAGTGTAGAGAAATTAAATTATTAAGTGCATTCTCAAAAATTTACGCCAGGAGATATTCTTGGATAAGCTGGGTCTTCACGAGTTTCTTGAAGGTGGAGAGGGTATCAGTTGATCTGGTAGCACCTGGGAGGTCATTCCACCAGCGCGGAACCAGATATGAGAAGAGTCTGGATTGACCTGCACAAGGCGTTGGCTGTGCTAGAAAACGTTCCTTAGAGGAGCGTAGCGGTCGTCGGGTGACATAGGGCTTCAGAAGAGTATTCAGGTAGATGGGAGCAGAACCATCATTCACCCTGTAGGCCACCATAAGTGCCTTGAATTTAATGCGAGCAGTCAAGGGTAACCGGTGAAGTTCAATGAACAGAGGTGTGACATGTGCCCTTTTTGGCTGGTTAAAGACCAGACGTGCAGCTGCATTCTGGATCATCTGTAGCAGTCTCACCGCACAGGCTGGTAGGCCTGATAGGAGGACATTGCAGTAGTCAAGACGAGAGATAACCAGGGTCTGAACCAGGAGCTGGGTTACATGTTGGGTTAGGTATGGCCTGATCTTCCTTATGTTGAATAGGGAAAAACGGCACGACCGAGCCACAGAGGCAACGTGATCTGCAAAGGTCAGTTGGTCATCGATCATGACACCTAGGTTTCTTGCCACTTTGGTGGGAGAAACAGACAGGGAGTCGATCTTGATACTGATGTCGTGATGTATGGCTTGTTTGGCTGGGAGGACTAGCAGTTCAGTTTTGGAGAGATTTAATTGGAGGTGATGTCCTTTCATCCATGCAGATATATCAGAGAGACAGTCCGAGATCCGTGTTGACACCGTGGAGTCGTCCGGCGGAAAGGACAGATAGAGCTGGGTATCATCAGCATAGCAGTGGTAAGAGAAGCCATGGGAGTGGATGATTGAGCCCAGCAAGGTAATGTACAGGGCGAAGAGAAGGGGCCCCAGCACAGATCCTTGGAGTACTCCCGTGGTGAGTTGGTGAAGTGCCGATGTCTGTCCTAGCCATGATACGTTGAACGACCGTCCAGTAAGGTAGGACTTGAACCAGGATTGCGCTGTGCCATCAATGCCAATGTTGGTCAGCTTGTCCAGTAGGATGCTGTGGTTGACCGTGTCAAATGCTGCTGATAGGTCCAGCAGGATGAGCACTGAGGATTGACCTGGCGCTCTGGCCTCTTTTAATGCTTCCGTCACAGACAGACGTGCCGTTTCAGTGGAGTGGCCACTTCTGAAACCGGATTGGTTGGAGTCGAGGAGGTTGTTCTGAGTAAGAAATCCTGTGACCTGTTTAAAGACAGCTCGTTCAATGGCTCTGGAAAGGAAGGGAAAAAGAGAGACAGGCCGGTAGTTCTCCACTTGAGTGGGAGCAAGGGATGTTTTTTTGAGCAGCGGTGTTACCTGGGCTTGTTTGAAGGCAGTGGGAAATGTACCCCTAGTTAGTGAAGCATTGACCACATGTGTGGTTGCTGTCACAATGGTGGGGGTTATGGCCTGAAGAAGGGTTGTTGGGATAGGGTCCAGAAGACAAAAGGGTAGGCCGGCTGTCTGTGAGAAGCTTAGACACCTCTGCCTCGGAGAGAGGAGTGAAAGAAGAAAAGGAAGCAGTTGGTTTAGAGAGGCTAGGAGAAGGAACCTCTGTAGATTGGTTTGAGAACTGACTACTAATAGCTGCAACTTTGTTAGTGAAGAATGCAGCAAAAGTGTCAGCTGTGAGGTTAGTTGGAGGAGGTGGGTTTAGTAAAGATTTAAAGGTGGAAAAGAGTTTCTTGGTGTCCGTGGCATTGTTAATCTTGTTGTGATAGAAAGCCTTTTTCGCAGCAGTGGCACTGGATGAGAAGGAAGATAGTAGTACTTGGAATTGTGTCAGATCGGCCGAATTCTTAGTTTTGTGCCATTTCCTTTCAGCAGCTCTGAGGTTAGTGCGCATTGACCGAAGTGAGTCATTAATCCACGCATGAGACTGAGTGGGTCGTGCGGGTCTGGTAGACAGAGGGCACACACGATCCAAGCAGGATCTCAGCGTAGAACAGAGTGACTCTGTGGCATCATCAACCACAAAAGAAGGGAAACTTCTAGACGATGGTAGAGCAGACGCCACCAAGGAGGAAAAGTGAGTAGGAGATAGATTCCGGAGATTGCGAAGGACAGAGACAGTGGGAGTAGGAGCAGATGGTTGCTGACAGAGGGAAACCTTGAACTGAATAAAGTAATGGTCAGATAGATGAAGAGGAGTAACTGTCTGTGAAGTATTGGCACACTTCCTGGTGAAAATGAGATCAAGTTCCTTACCGGCTTTGTGAGTCGGAGGGCTGTGAACCCGCTGTAGCTCAAAGGAGTCCATCAGAGATAGGAATTCGGCAGAACCTGGATTTGAAAGTGGATGTTCATATCACCGAGAACAAGCATGGGACAGTCATGCTCAGGGATGGAAGAAAGCAGAGTGTCAAGTTCCTCAAGGAAATCGCCCATTTGACCTGGAGGACGATAGATAACATACAGATATATTTTGACTGGTGCCGTTACCAAGATGGCATGGTATTCAAAGGAGCTGTATGTGACAGACAGTACCAGTTGAGTATATTTCCATTTGTCTGATATTAACAGCCCCGTACCACCCCCTCTCCTGGATGGGTGTGAGGGGAGGGAAAAAGCATAGTTGGTGGAGAGTGCAGCAGGAGTGGCAGTGTTTTCTGGTTTGATCCAGGTCTCGGTGAGAGCCAGAATGGAGCGAGGTAGAATTGGTTAGTTGTCTGTGCTGGTATATATGCCTTCTCACAGTTGTGCACCGTTTTTGAGCCATTGCTCTTTCTCTTGTTTGGATGCTTGTTGTTGCATCTGTTGTAAGAAATCGTCTTGTATTTGTTGTTGAACTAATAAGCCTGCTGTCTTTTTTGTATGTAAATCGGCCATTGCATTGCCTTTGGAGACAGGATCTGTGTTGTTTGTATGGGCCTCACATTTGCAAATGGCAAGTCCTTTTGGAAGTTGTATAGATTTGAGTAAATTTTGTAACAGTTGTTTATGTTTTACCTCCTTGCCTGTAGATGTTTTATACCCTCTTTGTTTCCAATGTGCACAGAAAATATGTGAGGCAGCAAATGCGTATTGGCTGTCTGTATAAATAGTCACTCTCTCACCTTTGTGTATTTGGCAGATTTTGGTTAGTGCTATTATCTCGGCTGCTTGTGCTGACAAGTTTGAGGGTAATGTTTCAGTTTTAAGTACTTTATCTATGGTGGTTATAGCATATGCTACATGGTTCTTTCCGTACTTATCTTTTCCTGCAGACCCATCTACAAACACAATTTTCCCTATTTTCAGAGGTAGGTCTTGGAGGTCTGGTCTAGGTTTCAAATTTCTCTGTGTCTCATGTTGGCAATTGTGCTTTGTCCCGTCCGTGGCTATAGGAACCAATGTGGATGGGTTTAGAGTGTTACACCTTTCAACTGTAATGTGTGGTTGCTAATTTGGAGGGCTTTTAAAAACAGTTCTTATTTGTTCCAGTAGGCCATCTAACCTAGTACTTAGGAGAGAGTAGTTACTGCTGCATTATTCTCAAGTGGGCTAAAGCTATGCCTAACTCTGCTCCAGTCCACTCCCATTTTGCATCTGAATGCACACTCCACCTCTAAACCATTTAAATGGTACATACGTACTAACTGAGCCATTTGCTCACAAAACTCATCCATTTTCTCTTTATAACCTTATCTCTGTATTAAATAAATGGAATCCAAAACAAGTGTTTGCTCTGATTAGAGGAGAGAGTGCCACTCTAGAGGAGAATTCCCCTCTTCGCTGCAGTCTCCAACTCCCCTAACCAGTGCAAGGCCTTTTATTCAACAAGAAACAAAAAGAAGATAAGATTCGCCTTTGTATAAAACAGACCTTGAAACAAGCAGTTTTTCTTCATGAAGCTTTTCTTCATGATAAAATATTACAATTCCATTCACAGTTTTTCTTTATTATTCATTGATATTAAAGACTATCAAATAGCATTATCCCTGTATGACTGCTCATCATTCAGAGATGATTGAGGAGGACAAAAGGATCTGTGAGGCTTTGGAGGTCTCTGTATCGCTGCAAACCAGTACAAAGACAAACTAATCAAACCAGTACTGGGACTAGGTTGCACTACTCTCCCCAGACAAACTAATCAAACCAGTACTGGGACTAGGTTGCACTATTCTCCCCAGACAAACTAATCAAACCAGTACTGGGACTAGGTTGCACTATTCTCCCCAGACAAACTAATCATGTCTGTAATTGTAAGCATGCTCTTTCATTCTGACCAACGATTTACAAACTTCAGTCTTCGGAGTGATGTGACCATAATGTCAAACATTAGCTACATTTGCGACTAGCTTGAGACTACAGTCGATCAGTACAATTCAGACTTTTGCTTTTAACCTAACCTCAGAGAAGAGTGATGGTGGATCAAGTGGTAGAGGTACTGTTTGGTGAACGGAGGGTTGCAGGTTCTTGAGCAAGATACTTAACCACAAATTTCTCCCGCTGGAAGGGTGGCACCTTGCATGGCAGCCTCCACCACCGTTGGTGGAATGTGTGTGTGAATGAGTGAATGTGAGGCATACATGCCAAAGCACTTTGAGTGCTCTTAGGAGTAGAAAAGCGCTATATAAATGCAGTTCATTTACCAAAGTCCCTGGAGGATTGGGATATTTGTTCTCATGATCATGGTAATACCGATTCATGTACACAGTAGCCTTAACTAGCCATATTACAGTACTAACCATACTTTTTGGCAAAGTTTGCACGAGCACGATTTACAAATTCAATTAAGTTCACATTTCAGTTTTACTCATCCACATAACACGAGTAACAACTGCTTCCAAGTGCACTGAAAATGCCAATGTCTATAAGGTAGACAGAAAATGCTGCCACAGGACCCAGACTCAGTTTCTTACCACCACTGAAATGCTCTTTATGGCCCATGTCTCATCACGGAGGATTCTGGGTGCACTCATGGGATGGCAAAGATATTGAGTCTCTTTAAGCCGAAAAGCTTGAGAACCCCCAGATGAAATAACTTGGACATTGCCACAGACATGGGACACATCATCATTTTTTTTTGTAACAGTCCCACATTGCCAAGTGATGGATTCTTCTTACAGTTGCTGTGTTGTGCTATAGTTGTAGTTTAAATATTGGAAAAGACTGCCAATTTAGACTCTTTTCTCTCTATCGTTCTGAACCTGATGCTGGCCCTGGCACAATAATGGTTTTAGAAAAAGCAGCCTAGCTCTGTTGGCTTGACACCAATCACACACAGCATGATGGGCAACAATAAATGACTCATAGCCTGTCACAGGGACTTTAACATGAATGCATTTATCTCATACCAAGAACTGCTGTATTGTGAAATAGTGAAATATGTGGTTGTAACTGGGAACAAATCAGCAGGAGGGATTGTATGTCATTGGAGAGAGAAAAGCTGGAATTATGATGTGTCTGCTTTGCACTCCCCCACCTGTAATTACCTAACATTGAACATTTGCACATTGAATGCGTTATTCAAATCAGATACAAGTGGCAAGTCTGTATTCAGGAGAGTTGTTCTGCTGCGATGCTCACCAAGGCCTCTCAATAAAAAAAGTGGAATGTATTTATATCCTTTTGTTTGCTTTGATTAAATAAAACATATTACAAAACAAGCTCGGTAAATCGCTCTGTGCTTCTCTTAACATGACATTCAGGCACTTGAGAGTAAATGGTGAAAACACAAACAACACTAAATGTCCATGAGTAGAGATAAATGCATCCACTATTCAGCAGGAAGAGTAAAAATATAAACAGTATTTAAGATCCTCTATTTAGTAATTTTTCATTAAAAAATACAGCAAGTAAAAAGTGAAAATAATTATTTTTTTTATTTTCATAACTACATAATGTAGCCTATTACATTTTTAAATTGTGCTTGTGCCGTTTCCAGACAGAAAAACCCTTTCAAATAATAACACAATATATAACATATTTTTTTTTTTTAAAATGAAGAATTTGGGGCTTAACTGTAAGTAATAAACAGCACTGCAAGTTGCTTTGGTCAAAAGGTGCAACACGACACACGAGAAAGTGAGACAATGTGAATATCATGGGAACAGATAGAGCTTTGACTACCGGTAGCCTACTGCACCTCCACATGGACTTCATTTTAGGATTGCCTCCTCTGTTTAGTGTGTATTACTATGCTGTATAGAAGGCCACCTGGGCCGCCTGAGAAGAGCATAATGAAGGGATTTATAATATATTACATTTCATTCATTATGAATGCTGACACCTGTGCCGTATACACGTCTCATGCCCTTACTGATTTATTATGAATCCCTCACAATGTGATTAAACCTGCAAATGCAGTGTGTGAATTGTAAATGTTGTTTTAGGGAGTCATTAGCACCATAGATAACCATGGAATGGCATTGGTCTTTGCTGTGTTCTGGAGACAAACGTGTTCGATATGTATTATAAATACAAGCCCTGGAGACAGCCATTACTTGCTGTTTTTCCCCCTCTGTAGAAGAGTACAGTAGCCCATAACAGGGGTTCTCAAACTTTTTTGGGTCAAGGACCCCCTCATGGAGCAGAAAGTTTTCCAAGGACCCATCAGAATCGGAACACAACTTTTACCATATAGGTTTATATTCATTAGTTTTATTAGATGCTAAATGCAATTTTATATAATCATATAAGATAAGCGGGATCACAGCCTTCAAGGTGACCAGTTCGATAGAAATAATGACTCTGCGGAGGCAACCCCTTCGCCTCCACCTCACCATTATTTCCATCAGACTGGTCACCTCCTTGGCAGTTATTCCTTACTTGTAGCTGGACATTTTCACAGACCCCCAGGCGACACACACTGGACCCCTGGGGGTCCCTGCACCCCACTTTGAGAATCAATGGCATAGAAAACATTTTGTGTAAACCAAATGGCACATTATATGATAAATTGTCCACCATTCATGCAAATAGCTTCTCTTGGAGCGTCTTGGTGTGTCTGTGTGCATGTGTGCATGGTGCAGTGAGAGGCTGGGCATGTGTAGAGCTAAACAGATGAGTAGCACTCTGTGGTCCGCCATCTGGACTTTAGCCAAAACAGCCCTGTGCCATGCCTCTACATAAATACAATGGGATTAGTTTGACATGTTTCACTCAGCTTTATGAGATACAACATGAGATACAACAGCGGTATGTGCATTGTCCTGGAGATACTAAATGGGTGGCCTGGGTGCATTAAACAACAGTAAACAAAAGCAAACAATAAATTGCCCCTAGTAAAATAAATTTGACCTATATAACTTGGTCTGAGTATTATTACAATGAGAAAAGAAAATTAGAAAAGAAAGCAATACAGAGAATAAGATAGACCGTGAGAACTCAGAATTCATCAGTTTAGTTTCAGTTTTTTAATTTTATTTTAACTACATTGTTTCATTAAACAGTATGAGTACATCAGATATAAACTGTCTTATTCTCTCTTCCTGACAGCCTGAAATCTGTCATGTCTATTAAGCAGTGTTCCACAGAGTGTAGTTAAAAGTTCCTGTGAATTGTAGCCGTCTCCCTCTCTCCCCTAAGCCTTATCAATGCTGATCATGCCCAAAGGAACTATATTTAAAGGAGAGCTGTGAGTTTGCCTTGGTTTCCTTAATTAAAGTGCAGCCGCTGATGTGAATGGCAATTAGAGCACACCCAGAGAGGAGAGCTTCACTGGAGGCCAGCCTTTGTTCCAACTAAGTATCTGCTGGTGAATTTTATTTTCTCCTTTTTGAAGCATATCAGTTATTGAGTGCATTGGTGATCAGTTATTGGTATGAGTCGCATCTGGTATGAGAAGTAAGATCATGGTTACGGGGTAGCTTTAGTTGGGGTGCAGACTTGAGCAATTTTGGGAAAATCCTTTGACAGAACATATGCTTAATTAAACTCAATGGAGGCTTCATTAAATTACAGTACATGTCAACTCAAAAAAGGGCTGTATTAGAAAAATGTTTGTATAGACCAACTGAGGGACTGAAATAGACTTCATTGCCTTGAAACTGTGTGATGCAGCCAAGAAAATACTATACACATACTATACTACACAGCTTTCCCTTCTCTTGTTTAAAGTTACAGCCCTCTTCGCTGCTTAAGAGGGGAAAAAGCTGTTTCATTAGATCATTTATGTGGCCATGTGATCATGGTGCTACCAGACTTCTATGTTAAGCCACCAATTTGGTTTCTTGCTGATGGTCAAAGGCCTTATACCTCTCCAATGCTGCTCTGGTGGCATCCACATGAACACGTTTTCAAATGAAACCATAACAATTCTGTTGGGGATGCATTCCTTATCTTACCTTATATTAATCCCCCCTCCCCCCATTGTGGTGTAACAATCTGAAGACACTGTCTGTCTCTGATTCATCTGAAAACAGCAGTGAAACGGACGTGTCTGTACTGGGTTTACAACATTAAATGAAAACTCAGTGCTGCGCTGGTCATGTGCCAATCACATGACTCGTTCACGTGATCCTAAGTTAACTCTGACCTGACTTGACAGATCAAAAAGGCCATGATGGATGTGATGAACTGACGCCAGCCTCCATTTTAGTTTAGGTGTGTGTGGGGTAGGGAGTATGGTGAACACACACACACACACTCTCACTATGATGACACTCGGATCCACCCCGTGTCATGTCCCAGTAATAGAGAGCAATAACTTGATGTGGACCAAAAGATGAACTGCTGCATTAATTGGGCTTGCTGATGCACCGGCCGCAGGCTTCTTGGGCAAACTCAATTTGGCAGGCTAGTGACGGTGAGATGAGTCAGCCACTGCGGCTGCGGGTGCCGTCCAGAAAAGAGCCAGTGCAGTGCGATGGTCATTAGACGAGCAGGAATGTCACTTACTGGACCTGTGTGAGTTTTACTCCTGCTGAGTGTAAGACTGGACGCAGATGTCAGTCGTGTACGTACCTGTGCGCACACACACACCTCCAACCCCATACTAGATGTTTAATTGGACTGGTGGTATATCTGTCCACTGGGGCAAGTCAGTTTCAGTCCGAGCTCTATGTATTACCAGCTTTATCTCTCTCTCTCTCTCTCTCTCCCTCTCTCTCCCTCTCTCTGTCTCTATCTCTTTTTCATTTGATTCAAACTTTTCTATGTTGCTTGCAGGCAATGACATCATGATTAATTATGGTACACCAATGATCCCAAAGAGGCTGGCAGGCAAGTCCTCAGGGAGGGAAGGTTGATGAATGAAGAGCACCTAGTTTGGCTTGTTTGATCTGTACATTCTGAGAGCACTGGATGGCAATATCGCTGGTGTCATTTGTCACTGAGGGCTGTTTTTGTCACTTTCAAAACAGAGGACAGACTGTTTGGTTCATTGAATGAAAACTGCCGAGTCACTGTAGTTTAGGAAAATTTAAAAAAGAAAAGCGTTGAGTCATTGTGATAAGTAGGAGAAGGCTGGTGCAGAGTGATTGGCCATTCGATTCAATTACAGTTTGTCAGCAATGGTGATTGCCAGCACAACATTTACATACAAACGACCCTCAGCAATCCTCCCTCCCTGAGCTGTATGAGAAAAAAGGCCATTTCATCTTAATCTATTTTGAAACAAGTATTTGTTAAGTAATTGAAAATGAGTGTGTTTAGTTTGATAGATTCAAACCAGTGGACAGGGCATTGACAAACACTGGAATACTGTAGGGTTCCAAGTTCCGGAATGCTTCTGATGGCCTGGAGCCAGGAATGTGGCCAGGAATACAGCCAGAGTAGCTTAACAGGTCAGGCCTAAGAATTATGCTAACACAAAGCCCAATCAATATCAATCTCCATTTCAATCGCATTACCAAATGCCTTTTTGCCATGCCATGGCCAATGCTACTGCACATGGTCAGAAGTGTGTTCAGGAAGTAGTCATCAGATGAGGCATGGATATCCAGTATTGAGCCGGACGGGATGCAAGGATACAAAAAAGTTTAAGGGTGTAAAAATGCAGTAAAATTGATGTCAGCGCATCACTGTGTCAAGACTACGCACACTTACTTAGAGTCTGCTCAGTGATGTTTATATGAAATATGAATGTTTGTATGAGGATGTTGATGTTTAAGTGATGTAAACATACACTTTGACGAGGGGATCTGGTGTACATTGGCTCCGGTGTACATTGAACTTACAGCATCCGATGCAGTGCAGAGCTTCTCTGATTGGGTATTGCAAGCACTCAGGAACAAGTTACCCAGCAGACCTGCAGACACCAAATTCCCAAAACATTAGGCTACTCAATTATAGAAAAAAAATCATACATGAACACTGTTGTACATTTTTAACTCTGTTACATGCATACAAGCATTGCACCCGTGTTACCTGTCTGTTTTCATTTCACATGCCCTCCATGAGATGCGTGTCTTTGTTGTGGGGGCGAAGTGTGTCAGAAGCAGCTCAGTGAAAAACTAGTAGCAGCTCCTCAGCAGCCCCGCATGAGAGACAACCCTGGTGTGAACATACACATACACATACACAACCACAATGAAGCAGTGATGGAAAAGAGATATAACACACATACTCTCACACGCACACGCAACACAGCAGTGATGAAAGAACAATGGAACACACACACACACACTATGGAAGCCGTGCACACAAGCCCTCAGGTGCCAACCAAAACAAGAGCCTCTGACTAACAATGCCTGTAATCTTACACTTCCAAGCTACATTGTTGTTTTATTAAGCAGAAAATCTGTCAACTGACATCTGAACAGACAATATTCTAGCAAAACCTGGTGGTGTTTCATATCCAATGACAGTAGAGCGACATTCCTCTATGACCTTTCAACAACAGCACATGGAATCATTAGCGATCTTGGTGGCCACTGCCAGACAGGTCGGCCCGTGGTGTGTCGGCGTCTCTAGAGCTGTGGCATTCAGACGAGAGGTGAGCCGCCAGCACTCCCAATGTGCTCCTGACATTTCACTTTTTCTCTTTTTGGTCACACACACATGTGTGCGTGCGCACACACACACAAACTGACACATGCACACACTCCCTCCGCTACACACACATTTGTCACATGGACACAAAATACACACACACACACACACACGTGGCAGTGTTATTAAAGGTCAACTGTGACTCGCATTTTGGTTGGTTGTTAGAAACCATCCACATACTTACATACTTTATGTTAATGTAATAAGGTCAAAAGGCTTTAAAAGGTTGATAGTAGCATAAAAAACAGAAAAGAACACTTCTGACACACACACACAAACAAACACACAAACACACACAGAACCATCAGAAGCAGCAGCACCCCTAGTGGGTGTGCTTGTGTGAGTGTGATAAGGTGCCGCACTGGAGTGACTGGCAGATAGTGAGCTGCTGTGACACGTGTTGCCCTTCAGTGCTGCAAGATAGACAGAACAGAGTCTGCTGCTGACACTCACATTAGCCTAACAAATGGGCAGCAAGCATGGACAACAACACTGACCAATCTCTTCCTGTCTCTCCTTCTCCCTCTGCACCAGTCTGTGTCTTAACCACTGGATGGACGTCAAGCCATGACAAGCAACTTGACATTTGTGTGCTCTGGCATTTCGCAAGCTGAAAACAATAGATTATTTTGCATGTGTTTTGTCAAAGAAGAAAACTCGGTCATGCTTGTAAGATAAGTGTGTATTCCTTTATTACACTGCCTAAACACTGTGCTGATTCTACACACCAGGTAACAAATGCTCTTCATCATCAGAGGTGACAGAAAAATTACATTTCAGCAGTAGCCTACATGAAAAAGAAAGATAGAGAGAAAGAAAGAAAGAAAGAATGAAAAAGAAAGAAAGAACTCTAACACTAATACCAACAACACTCATAGCCTGCTGTAGTTGTCTGCCATCAAAATACAGGTGTCATAGGAAAACCCCTTATATCAAACAGCAAAGTTAAGGCGGCCAAGTCAGTGTTTTCCCATTATGAGAGAGTAAACAAAGAGTAAATCATCCACTAACTCTACTTAGCATCTGCGGGAAACGGTCCACACGTATCCTTCACACTAGCTGTTGCTTCACAAAACAGGACACTAGCTGCAAACACAAGGCTTCGTCCTCTTGACCCAGAGAAAAATGAGTCAGATGTATGTATATAAATACTTGTATGTATGTGTGTGTGTGTGTGTGTGTGTGTGTGTGTGTGTGAGTGAGTGAGAAATAGGGGGATGGAAAGTAAGAGAAAGCACGTGCACAAGTGTGTCTCTTCATCGAATAATAGCATAGCTTCAAGCAAAGATTACATGATGGCTTATCGATCACCACACATGTCTGTAGAACCAAGGCAATCTGCAGGCCAATTTACCCTCTGCTCCAGACCACCTTGCCTGGGTCAAAGGGACACTACTCTGGGTGACATGCCCCAGTACACTCTGGGAATGAGACTCCCACCTCCGCCTCCCATCCCTTCTCTGTCGCCCCACAGCAGACTCACCCTCTCTGGGATGAGATGTTTCTTGTTTTCCAGGGCTTGTTCCTCCTGTGCTTCTCTCTGCTCCTGCCACTGATCTGAGAACAGGAGGAAAGAGATCCAGGAACAAGAATTCTACACTAATGAATGTTTCCATTTTTGCAGCAGACTGAAACTTTCAGAGGTTATTAAAACTGCAAAACTCTAACCGCTTTTAGTGCGTTGTATTATGAGCCTCGTATTCAACATTTCTGAAATAATTTTCATTGTGACAGTGTTCAGTTAGTTTTCATTGCATAACGGTTTCATTTGCTTCTGTTTGCCTTCTATTAGTGTCAAGCCACAGCAAGAAAGAACGAACCGCAGAAAAGCACAAAGGAAAATGCACTGGAGTGGAGGTTACTGCTTGGCATACTGAATTATTGAATTCCTTTTGTACTGCGTGCAATGACTCACATCATTTTATTGCATTTAATTTTCACGTCTGAAACTTGTAAAACGTGGCAAGATCCACTCTCAATTGACACCATTAGTCAGTCTGAATCAAGAACACATTGAAAATCGGCTGCAAAATGAATCCAATATGCTTATCATTGAACCCCCTAACTTACTGTGTTTTCCTGTGTCCCAAAAACACGGGTGGTAATCAGGCATTAAAAGCAGGTATTAAAAAGCTACATTAACATTTACTTTGTATTTAAATAGGCCATCGACTTTTCTGCTGCTGTAAGTCTGACAGGGATTTTAACCTTCCATTAAAATTAAGCCAACGTTTAGATACGACCTAACATTATATTTTCTAACTCCATATGATCAGTATCAAATTGACTTCCAATCTACATATTAATGCAATAACGTTTATGGTGAACTGTAAATTGCCGATGTAAAAAAATAGCAAGCAAGTTGCGGTAGTAAAGAAAAAATAGCAAGAAGTGGTGAACTGCCCCAACACTGCACATTGTACCATTTATAATAGGCTATGTTTTTACATACCGACAGGTCAAAGCAGAATGCAAACACCGTCAAGCAGTGTTTAATAGTCGACGTTACAAAGAAAGTAGCCAAAGAGCACAAGGCCTCACTAGTAGCCTACCTGTGTATCGCTTTGCTCTACGCCTCATCTGTTGAGGACTGCTCAGTAACAGGTGACAGAACCTTGCTCTGTTTTATTCAGTTTGTCAGTCAGTATCAGGCGCTTGCGGGAAGAAGACAAACGTTTTAATAGTCCAGAGAACCTTGGTTTATCCGACTCTCATTCTGTGTGCTATCCAGCTAGTGCACCAACCTATAATGGATCCTGACTAGGTAGCCTACTCACCAAGCCTCATTTTAATAGTCTACAGTAATGAAAGGTCGGATGAGCTGGACAAAAGACAATGAATAACTGCTCATATATAGCTTCAGAAATAAATAATATTATTTTTAGTTTAGGAAAAAAAAGAAACCCCCACGGTATTTGCCGACCACCTTATTGGAACTAATAAAATGAATGCTACCACTGAGATGCGGAAACCGTCCTATCGAACAAATTTGTGAACAGCCTATTTCATAGTTCCCATGCAATGCTGAAATTAGCTACAAGCTCAGACATTTATAAACTGAAAGCTGTGTTCAGTAGCCAGTGTTTGCTATTTTAATCTTCATTTAAAAATCTTCATTCTTCAGTAGTTCATTTGCTGCAAGTTGTCTTTTGTAAACAGAACCAGAACCATCAACAAGGCACTAAGCCAAAGATCCATAAGTATGCTACTCCTTTCCCCCTCCCCCCTCTCTATCTGAGGCTGTGGAGCAGTGGCGTCACGATCATTCATGACGTCATGAGCATGCAACAACGTCACAAACAAAGGTGAGCTATAAATACAGCTGCTGCCAATGAGATTTGGCATTTCTTATTGCTTCCAGACAGGAGACACATGTCTGAAGAGTCGAAATGGAGGGAGAATACTGAAGACAGGACATATCCTGTGCCTAGGCTGGAAGGGAGATTGGCATGGAGCATATGTCCACCCACCACCACCCCCACCCCCAGGACCTCAACCATCATCACCCAGGAGGCACAGGATTTCTCCCCTTAGACTAAGCGTAGGATCAGAGGACTTATATCCCCCTGGAAGGGACACACCGTGAGGAGGCAGCCCTCTGACTTGCCAGGGATGAGGCCCTTATCCTGGGGAATACCATCCAAGAGAGACCCTCACTATACTGGGTTCCCTGCTGCCCCAGACCTAGGAGATTCCCAGCAATAAACCCTTGGATCTTTGAGGGTAGGGTGCACTTGGACCATGTTGGGCATGAGACTTATACCACCTTGTGGATCTCAGGAGGGTCAGAGGATATCCTTTCAGGATTGGGGGTCTCACAGGTGGCAGTGACAGTGAGAAGGTGGAGGAGAGGGTTTTCCAGGACCTAGGGGCACTTCCTCATGGTGATTGTTGGCTACCTGGATGCAGAGGGAGTGTCCACAAAGCCCATGTCCAACTAGGGGACACTGGGCATCTCTCCTGGAACCCCCGTCCAGAGAACAACCCCACACCGGGGTGGTCAGGGAAATATCAAGGGGACAGTCACCCCCTCTTTATCAGGCTCTCACTTCCCAATTTAAACCCCCCTCCACCTCTAAGGGGCTCCTTTTCTCTCTCTGACCCAACCCCATGCGTCCCACCCCCTCATGCTGATACACACACATAGACACAGGCACATGTACGCACACTGCATACACACACATCTCAACACTATAGGAAATGCCCAAAGAGGCCCTTGGTTAGGTGAAATGTTACTCATTGTGCCTGCCTGTAAATTTCCTCTGTGACATTCCTGGAGATCGTGTTTGAAGTGCAGTCTGATCATATTCAGCACATTTGTCACGGCAACCGCAGCCTGACTCTCTCTCTGGTCATGCTGTAGATGTGGGAAGTCGGGATGTTGATTGCTAATGTTACTGTTGTTTGTCGTTAGATGTGGCATATTTGCAATTGGCCACCCCCCACCCCTGGGAAAGTCTCCCAGATTTTGCTCCTCAAATATTTGCAAGTATTGCCTGGGGAGAGGTCTCCCAGTCCCCCAAGCCCTCCAGCACCATTTCCTTTGCCTCCTCCTGCATAGCTATGTTGGTTGATCTTTTGTGCAGAAACTAGTGTACTGTATTGTGGTTACAATAAGCCTGTGCAGGACAGTTTTTAGAACAGAATGTGTCCTGCATGCACCTCTGTTTATAGCCCATTATGATGTCAGTGAATGGCTGTGATGTCACTGATATGAATGTACTCTGACAGCACAAAGAAATATGTCAACAGAAATTTTGATGAAAATATTGTCTTCTTTACTTCTGTCTCTGTATAAAGATATATCTTTCAAGGGAAACCTTTAAGATAAAAAGTAAAAACTCATTAAACTCTGAGTCTGCCATTGTGGTCCACCTCTTCACCTCCTTTCTTCACTTTCAATGTTCTCATCTGCAGTGGCCATTGTGGCTCTTGAGGTGTCTGCAGATAAACCTGGTCTACCTAGCTCTCTATTTTTACCCTGCAAAACACCATAGGTCCTGCAGGCAACTGCTGGGGCATTGGAATGGGCCTTGGGGCCTGTGCATTAATTGAGCTGAAAATCCATTTGAAATTAGGCAGGATGCATCAGAGGACGAGAAGACAGGAGTCTACCCATCCTAACGCCCCTCCACCACCTTTACTTTCCGTTATTTGGTAGAGTCGAGAATCAATACAGGGAGCTGCTATTACAGCCTGAGGAAAGAGAGGCCACTGGTTACCAACTGAATAGTTGCTCTGATAGCAGTTGTGTCAATCAAAATGCCCCTTGTTTGCCACTTGCCTTTTTCAAATCATTGGCTTCAAGGAAGTTAACAGCAGTGATGCTGCAATTGTTTTTAATGTCAGATCCACAGGATCAATCTCGAAACGTTTTGTCACAAGGTTGTTGCAAGAGCAACATGAGCTGCTTGGCAAACATAGGAGGCTGAATGTTGTGATTGCTATATTCACGTGAAGCTATGCGCAGGAGAGGCTCAATCTGATTAGTGTTTAATTATCTCATTCATGACTAATTAGCCACCTCAAATTACTTTCCATAGATTATGCGCCATTATTCAGATGCAGTGCTAAATTGATCATCACAATAAAGAAAGGTTGCCATTGTCATCTGAAGAAGTCCCCAAACATGCAATTTAGCGCAGATAATGAGCTTTCTCTGTTCCCTACAGGGCTGCGAGACTGTAAACAGCTTATTAAGTTTGGGATGAATAGGTCAATTGATGTCATCATACTAACATTAGGCCCACGTTAAGCCTAACAGCTGCATGAGGAAATAAGTTTTCCCTTTTAGACACTGAATTGATAAGTATATCAAACAACCCACCAGCCTCCAATATGGCAACATGAAAACAGCAGATTCCTTGTTGAACGTTCATTCAGTAAACATTCAGCCACACCAAATGAGACGAAGCCGGCACCGTCTTGGTGGCAAACACCATGCAATATTGAGCAGTCATTGTGCAGGTGAGGCAGCGGTTTAATGACATCATTCATTATTCAAACTAGTTCACTTGCAGATGACTGAGACAAGCGAGGAAGCGGGTCATGGTGAAGACTCGTTAATGTCTCCCCCTCAGCCACTGTCATCTTTGTCATTTTCAGGGTGATGGTGCCGCATACTGTTGACAGATGCATAGCTAAGCGATCACTTGTGAAGGCTGCTGTTGATGTGAATGTGATATGTCTGCATAAATGAACATAAATACATTGGTCTAAATGTTAATCAATGCAGCAAACAACTATGTAGCCTACAGATTTTATTACTAATGCCTCAGCATAGGGCTTACAGACTGTTACAGGCACAAAATGGACAACTTCAAGAGAACCATAGAAACAGACTAAATATATACAAACAGAGGCAATAAATATGAAGTAGCATCTTTTAAGATTGCTGCCAAAAACAGTCTATTGACAGTAAACAAACTGTGTTAAAGTGTTAAAACACACCCCAACATGAATGCGTGTAATAATATAGCACTCAAACTATTGCAAATAAATTACTAACAAGTGTGATTGTGCAGTTTCCTTTCACAGCCCCCAAGGAAATACAGTACTGGTTGTGGTGTTCATTGATTGAATGAATGTGGAAGTTCAGCGTAAATAAGGCTTAGATATACAGGCTTGGTACCACATCAGAATGGTCCGAGTGGTTCATCGTACACATAGATTTTCTGCGAAGGAAATATCAGGAGACTCAGAGAGGTTCTGAATCTGGTTTTGTTTTCATGCTCCACATCGGAGGTTCAGGCTTGGGGGTGTCTGGGGGACTCAGCATCAGCCATGTATGTGTAGGATGCTTCTCATATCTGTCAGCACCATGGCTCTGTAGCGCCGCTCCAGACTCTCCATGAACTCCAGGTAGTTGCTCACCTTGAAGCCATATATGGGCTCCTCCTAGAAGAAAAGGCAGGAACGACACATTATATGCACACTACTAACAGATCTCTCTCTCTCTCTTTTACACACACAAACACACTCACACTCACTCACTCACTCTGAAAATAAGCCCTTACTCTGTCAGTGTTTACACTGTCACACAGTCTGTACAAAAGAGGGCAAGTGTTGAAATCGAGCCTAGATGGAAAGTCTGGGTTTTCTTCTCAGACCGTCCTTCACCTTTGCCAAACCAGCACACAGCATAGCACAGCCTGGTCTGAAAAATCATCCATTCAGTTTGGAGATCAGCCTTCAGAAGAGTTTGCCTTAAACATTCAAAGCCTCTGTGAACTCTGTCAACATTTGTATACATATTTTACCCAGCCAGTTCCACATTTTGCCCGGAGATATTAACATGCACTGGGTCCAGTGGAGCCTAGCAGATCTATAACCCTTTGTAGGAACTGAGGCGAGGCACAAATCACAAGGGAGATGGCAAATAATGTAGTCTTGCAGGGTTGTTTTGTTGTTTTCTAACAAATGAGGTAAATGATAACCAGCATGCAGTTCATTTTAATTGAGTGAAAATAATGAAAAAACAAAAACATAGAATGAAACAACATCCAATTAACAGGTCGCTGCTGTGAGTACGCAGACGAATCACATTAGGTCACCGTGCACCATGGAAGCATTTCAAGGGTTTCTCATTGTACATCCACAGCAGTCTCATAACAATCAGGTTGTATTGTTTGACTCTGAGCAGTCAGACTCCTGTTACAGACTTGAGTACTATTATCTCTTTTCTTTCTCTCTCTCTTTCTCTCTCTCTCTCTCTCACACACACACACACACACACTCTCTGTCTTTCTCCCTGTCCACACTGCCAGTGCTAACAGTAATGATAATTATTCAGTACATCACCATCAAGTGGAGGAACACTGTTTAATTGCTTTGCGGAAATAAGGGTAAACTTATAGTTGAACAGAAGGTGACATTTATGGTGTATCTTCTTGCAAAACAGAGGTCAACTGATACTGTGGGCAGTGTTACACAAATGCATAGTATCCATTGAACAGCCTTACACGCCACCTCTGACTGTACACCCTAGGACACCATTGTCGATACTGTTGAGAAAACAAAACAGCAATCCGACAATAGAGGAGGACGAGGACATTTTTTTTGTCTTTCAAAGGCTCGTTCGGCCTGAGTGGAAAATACCACTAGACAGAGTTATAGTAAAAACACTTTCTCCGATGATTAAAAAAGAAAGTTCTGATACAGGCAATGGTGTGTGTATGTGTGTGTGTGTGTGTGTTTGTGTGGTGTGTGTGTGTGTGTGTGTGGTGGTGGGGGGGTGGGTGCTGGGTGGAGTGCTGGTGAGCTTGCTTTATGAATTTTTTTTGTTGGGGCCTTTTTGAATATGCCGAGTTGGTCATAAAAACCTATGAAAGTATTGTGCAGTGACAAGCAATTAGGTTTGCGTTGTGCAGACCAAAGGGGGAGGGGGGGGGGGGGGCTCAATTCAGCTTGTTTCATTTCATCCTGGCAGAACAAGGACAAAAGGGCCTCACATAACATCTCCTCCTGCTTCAGAGACGCCTCAGAAATGACGATAACACAGATTTTCCATTTCAGCCTTTAAGTTAGATGCATTATAGATAAGGGTTTCAATCTTGGATGTAAAAAAAAAACACACAATCCTTTCATACAACCTGTCCACAACAAGGCTTACATTTCTTTTTAGAGTACCTCAAACTCTCTGAGCTGAGGTAAGAACAGAAAAATTGTATACACACACACACACACAAACACACACACTTACATCCCTTCACTTCTTTTCTATAGTATGGGTTGAACAACAAAACTGGAAGCTGAAAGTGTACCCTGTTAAAAGGTTAATGAATACATGAAATTTGTAGGACTGCACTGACCAGAACATCCGACCATCTCTTGGGGAGATGGAATGAATTTAAAAAGTTTGGTGGAGGAAGAAGCCTATCGAACGTGATTATTCTCTTTGTGCTTTGTGTACCTCTAACAGTACTTGAGTAAAGTGGTACCGTGGAAAGAAATCAGGTCACCGCACTCCAAAAGGACATCCCCCAGTTGCAGTCTACGTGTGTGTGTGTATGTGTGTGTGTGTGTGTGTGTGTGTACGTGGTCTTACTTTGAGAAAGACCTGTAAGTCTTGTGTCTGTGCATGGAGCAGGATGTCTGGTTGCAGGTGTTTGAGGATGGCAATACACAGGTAGACCTGGTAGTCAGGCCCCAGGACCACACAGGTACAAACGTAGTGACAGATCTCAGGCCAGTCCAGGTAGTTCCAAAAACACTGACCAAGCCACTGCACACACATCTGAAAAGGAGAGGAAGAAGCAATGAGTGTGTGTGTGTGTCTGTGTTTGTGTGTGTGAGTGAGAGGGATGAAAAGAGACAGAGAAAGGGAGTGAGTGAATGAAAGAAAGAAATGTAAAGATGAGTGAGAGGGAGTGGGAAGGGAAAGTGCCAGAGTAGAGAGAGGGAGGAGGGGAAAGAAAAGGAATGAGAAGCAGTGAGGAAGTGGAAAAGAGAGGGGGAGAAAGAAAGAGAGAGAGATGAGAATGACAGAGTGAGAGAATGCGTGACAACACAACAGAAAGTGAGAAATCCCTCTGCAGCCTGACCTATGCATTTTTAAAATCCAATCAGCATTAGATGACCGCAAGAGAGCTCCCTAAAGCTCCCCCTGCATATGAGAGCACCCTGCCAACATTAGCATGGGACTGAAGTGACCACCCCCCGCCCTTCCCCTCCTCTAGGGGCTCAGTCAACACAAGAGCAGCTCCTCACACCAGACTGCTTTATTATTAGCACGGGTGGGACGCACAGAGAATCTAAACACGGCCGCTGCTTTGGATACCAGCAGGCTCCTACTGGCTGGTTTCCGTCACGGTCGCTACAAAAGACGACGTCTAGCAAAGCACTCAAAATAAAGATCATTGAATGTTGACCAAGACAGAGCAACGTGATATGTCACAATGGGAGCAAAAGTGAACAGTTCCAGTCTGCATAAGAGTGTCACATAACGTCACAATATAAACTTTCCAATGATCATCTGTGTCAGCGAATGAGGGTTTGACTCTAGTCTGCATAAAGGGTGATTTTCCCATCTCCCCCTTGTGAAAATAGAACATGGAACTTAAGGAATGTTTGTGCTTCTCGCTCCTCTTTCACCCTCTCTGCTCACAACAAAATGCAAAATGTCTCAGTCATGGTGTCTCACAGTAGACTGTGAATATAATATACATCTGCCTATGATTAGAGCCACACAGAGTCAAGAGACCAAGGTCACTTGAGGTCATGAAAGGCTGGTCATGTGGCCATGATCCTTTTGCTCAGATACTTATTTAGTCGGCTGCGAGGGCTTGGCATTTATGAAGACGGATCTGTTGATGAGGCTGGACACTTCACCCCTGATCTCATCTCAGTCTCTATTCTGTCGAATTCATAATCTTGACCTTCCAACAATCACCCTTCGCTGCTCCCAAACTGCGATGATGCAAACTGGCTTTGAAGAAATTGGCTATGCAATTGGGCACCCTCCCCTCGCGGCTCTCCTTTTGACTGATATAGGATCATATTTTCTCTGAGAGCCCATAGAGGCCAGTTAAAAGTTCTGAAGGTCACAGCATGAATGGAAGCCACAAAGGCACTGGGGAGAAAGATTTCAACTGTACACACGCTGTGATTGAAGTCATAAACTACAGTTAGATGCAGCATCAGAGGAGGGCAAAATGTAACAGGTCTCTGAAGGCTTAACAGACTTTCAAATTTAACTGACTGAAGAGTTTCCCTGATTCCAATCCATCCTGGTAGCAAAGTCCCAGAAGGCCAGAACAAACATGGTGCAAAGAAGCTTATACACAGTTAGACCCAATGCTACTACTGCTGAATACTTAAAGCAAACTAACACCACAACAAGCAGTTCACAATTCACTGATATCCAAAATTCAGATGGATGGAGAAGCAGAGTGTCTACATCTAGTAGTAAAAACAAGTTCAGGCGAAGCCAGTGTTTCTGTTTACAGTGTAAGAAATTCAATTAAGTATTTGTTAAGGCTGAATTTGAGATTCAAGTGGATTGCATTTTACATTTATATAAAAGCTACAAAATAACAACAAAAAAAATGCTGATGTACCAACTATTACATTAATGTGCTTGCAGGGAGAACTAATAAGCTGACTTATCAGTCTTTTAAATACAGTATTTTGCCTTAAGTAAAACATACTTTATATCATTATCTGGATTACTGATCTGCTCAGATTACCTCAGGGCCTATGAAATTACAGTTCTGAGCAGTGAGCTGAAAGCCATTCTGGGATATTCATTGTATTTAACGCCATAGACCTGGATATAAATCTTTCTGGAGTGAACAGCAGCACAGCGGTTTGGGTCTGTTTCATATGTCATTTAATGCTGATGCACCTATGATGTAGGAACAGCTTTCGAACAATCTCCCCTCCTGAAGTTCTAGCAAAGCACTGAAGGAAATATACACTCTGGGGCCAGTTGAGCAGAAGAACTTTCAGGCTGTAGTTTGATTGAAAAAAAAAAAAAGATTTTGTAGGTTCCTGCCATGGTCTCAAAGTTGTAACTCCACCCTGTGCAAATAAATAAATGAATGAGATAGTAACTGAATAATTTCATTAAGAATTTAAAAGACGTTTGCTAAATTCTAAGTGGTAGGTAATAGAGGAAGGAACGTCGCATTAACTTTCAGGACCACGGATAGCGCCAGTATTATGGCCCTTCCTCAACTACAGCACCATTGACAGCTAGCATGCATAATAGCATACTGAGCTGCTAATCAGAATGGCAACCCAGTGCCAACCCATCGGACTTTGTCCCTGTACCAACAAAGAGTAATGAAGATGTAAGGATGTACTGAAGGACCTTATTTGCCACCACAACTGTGGTGAACTCACAGGCATTAGGGGCCACGAAATTAGAGATTTGAAAAAAGATTAGAAATACTGTTTACCTGCGAGGGGGTAAATCCAGACATGCGGAATGCAGAGCAGACGAGAGGGACCTCAGCCTTTAGCAGTAGCTCCACGTAATGTGCTGTGCACCAGTACACTGCAGGGATACCCGACTGGGCGAGCTCCACTGGGAGCTGTACCTGAAACACACACACACGCACACACACACGCACCACACACACACAGACATACATAGACACACATACACACACACACACACATACAAACAGACATACACATACACACACACACACACACCGC
>PYXC01001446.1:507500-517500 GCA_015244755.2 Tenualosa ilisha | reverse complement strand
TCTCTGAGAAATACATAACAAAACAACAATATTCCAAGTACACTGTAGTGCTTTTATGCAATCAATTCCTGATCAAACAAGGATTTGAAATGTCTTCCTCGAGGCTGGCACAGCTTAAATGATACACGGCTCACACAACAAGACTCCCTCCCAAACAATCGTACAAGTAAACAATCTCCTTGTTTTCTGTAAGAACCCACACAGAATAGAAATGAATGTCTTGCTGCAGGCAAGTAGAGCTTGCTTGTTGTGTTGAATAGGCATTAGCAGTAGCAACAGCAATGGAAACTGATCATGTATGTCTCTGAGCATCTGTGCATGTCTGTCAGTATCAGTGAAGAGGTAAGTATCAACGAGGGTGTATGAGCATCTGTGAACATCTCTGAGTGTGTCTGTGAATGTCTGTGAGCCCTGCAATATGGCTCTCATTGTATGTTGTGTTTCACTAGTGGTTATTTGCCTTCAAGCACTGAATTATATTAACATTACACAGTCTCTATTCACTAGTCTCTTGCAGTCTGAAGAGATCTTTAGAGTGAGAGGATGCGGGCACCTGAGGGCAACTCTCATTCCCAGCAGTTCCACGGGAGACAGGCCGCAGCTCCCTCTGGTGTTACCCTCCAGCCCTGCAGGAGAGACAGAGACAGAGGAGCCCAGCAGGGGGGCAAGGAGAGGAGGAGGAACAGGAGGAGGAGGAGGTGAGATGGGAGGGGAGATGCAAAGGTTTTACTGGCAAGTTCAGGCTTTTTCCCAGATGCTCTCTGTCTGTCTATCTGTCTACCTGTCTATCTCTCTAACACTCCTGCAGTTGCTGCTGAAAGCCAGTGCTGCCTGCTGAACATGAGGCCCTGATGGAGACCAGACAGGCAAGCCATCTGTGTCCATCAACTTGCCCTCATGTGCTTTAATGGGGAAAATGCCCTTCATCGACTCGGGAGGTATAGGAGTGTGTGTGTGAATGTGTGTGTGTGTGTGTGTGTGTGTGTGTGTGAGAGAGAGAGAATAAGAGAGAGGGCGTGAGAGGGCTATTGCACCACCAACTCTGACCACATTAATATTGGAATAATGTCATGATAGCAATTATAATGTAATTTAGACAAATGGGTTTTGATTCACACACACACACACACCTTATTGCTACTCACCTTCCTGTGTCACACACTCTCTGACGGCGAAAGTGTGTGTGTGTGTGTGTGTGTGTGTGTGTGTGGTGGGGGGAGGCAGTGACAGATGTGGTTACAGACTTGACAAATCACCAGAGAAGGGATCACTTAGAACCTGAGGTTAATTCTATCAGCAGGCAAGCAGTGAGATAGACGAAGAGATAGAGAGAGGCTGTGTCTGAAATGGGAAGGTAATGACTTGCTGCCTTGCTGTCTTCACTGTCTAACAAGTTACCTGTCGTAGAAGGCATCAATGCACCGGCTAAAAACTTTGTTTTGGATGACCTATCTAGATAGCTAATTAGAACACCGTCTTTTTGTTTATCATATTGTTCAGGGAGTGTTGCCAAGATACCGGAAGCTGACTACATGAAGTTGGATGTTGAATACAGGATGAAGGAGGCATCTATACCTAGTTGGATGTTGAATGCAGGATGAAGGAGGCATCTATGCCTAGTTGGATGTTGAATGCAGGATGAAGGAGGCATCTATGCCTAGTTGGATGTTGAATGCAGGATGTAGGATGCATCTATGCCTAGTTGGATGTTGAATGCAGGATGTAGGATGCATCTATGCCTAGTTGGATGTTGAATGCAGGATGAAGGATGCATCTATGCCTAGTTGGATGTTGAATGCAGGATGAAGGATGCATCTATGCCTAGTTGGATGTTGAATGCAGGATGAAGGAGGCATCTATGCCTGGTTGGATGTTGAATGCAGGATGAAGGAGGCATCTATGCCTAGTTGGATGTTGAATGCAGGATGAAGGAGGCATCTATGCCTAGTTGGATGTTGAATGCAGGATGAAGGAAGCATCTATGCCTAGTTGGATGTTGAATGCAGGATGAAGGAGGCATCTATGCCTAGTTGGATGTTGAATGCAGGATGAAGGAAGCATCTATGCCTAGTTGGATGTTGAATGCAGGATGAAGGAGGCATCTATGCCTAGTTGGATGTTGAATGCAGGATGAAGGATGCATCTATGCCTCCTTCAAAATTGGGCAAAACAAAGGTACCTTCGAAGGCAGAGTTTTCTGCATTTATCTGATTCGGACATGCCTTGATGCCTTGCTGCCACCAAATGTTCCCTTCACAGCCAGAGAGAAAGAGAGATGCGGGGAGAGAGAGAAAGAGATAGAGAGAGAAAGAGAGAGAGAGAGCAAAGATGACGGTGAATAGAGGGAGTGACAGACAGGGGGAGAGTGAGAGTGAGAGACAGAGAGAGTGAGAGACAAAGGGGAGAGAAGTAAAGAGCTGATCCAGCCGTGACTGGTGTTTCCCAATGGGGGCCGCTTGGAGAGAGATGAACACACAGCTTTAGGGAGAGAAGCACAGAGGCAGCAGGGGAGAGATACAGTAGAAACACCTTCCAGAGAGAGAGAGAGAGAGACAGAGAGAGAGAGAGCGATATGGCCCACACACACAGAGACAGCACTACTATAGCCGAGTCGAGACCTACGTGAAGCTTGGCAAAACAATCCAGGACTCAGTCTCTCTCTCTCTCTCTCTCTCTCTCTGTGTGTGTCAAAATTAAGTCAGGCAAAAACTCTCAAGGACTGTGTGTGTGTGTGTGTGTGTGTATGCGTGTGCGTGTGTGTGTGTCTGTGTGTATTTATGGACCATACAATATTGATCCAGGCACAAACAGAGCTCAAGCCCACATCCCCATAACAACCACCCCCCTCCCCCTTCCGCCCCCTCTCCTGAAACCCAGTCTGTTCCCCTGGCTAGCCCTAGTCTATCACACTCCAAAAAGCTGCTTAGTTCTTAGCCCTGTGCCTAGCATAGAAGGCTCTCTTTCATCTCTGTGGGGGGACGAGAGAGGGGAGTAAACACACAGGGCTTTGGTGAGGAATCAGACCAACCGTTTTGTGCAACGTGTGCAAGGGCCCAGGTTTTTTGCAGAAAAATGATCAGACGGCCCTGAGCAGAGGTTTGGAATTCACCTCACAGGACTCTTGCGGTACTAGACAAACACCGATCAGAGCTGGAGTGTACTGTGTGTGTGCGAGCGTTTGTGTGTGTGTGTGCCTGTATACGGACAACAGACGTGTTTGAGGGTGTGTCTATGTAGATCAAAGAGCACAAATGACAGGAGGATTGAATGCTGTCCACGGGGAGGATTAATGGAATTTAAAAATGTAACTAAAAACCGAGGTGTTTGTTGACTCCATGGCAGCTGCAGCCGTGTCTTGTTCGGGCTTGCTGGAAAATTCACAGAGACAACAGCTACCTTGTTCGTGCCACAAGGGAGATTGGGTGCTGTGGTGATTAAACAGCTTTTGAAGATAAAATAAATTCCTCATCATATATCTGTGATGGGACACTCAAAAAGCATGTTGTGTTGGCCACATGTCATGTCCGAGTTGATTATGACTTTTTAAAATGGACTCAGGTCAAATATGTTTATTTCTACACCAAGAAATAAGTAAGAATGTGGTAAGAATGTGGTCAGGTCAGGTGTGGCAAAAAAAAAAAGAGAGAGAGAGAGAGAGAGAGAGAGAGAGAGAGAGAGAGAAAAAGAGTTCATACTGACCGCTGGGCTCCACAGGGGGGAAGAGACATTCAGCTGGAGAGGAAGAGAGATGCATCACAGCTTTCTCCAGCAGCTCCCACATCACTGAGGAAGAAAAGGGCTTATGGGAATGTCTCCCTCTTTCTCTCACACACGTTCATGAAGAGCAACATGAGTCTCCTTCATTTTTGCTGCCTTTTTTACATAATACAAACTGAGATAACCCATTTCATATTCTTACATTTTGACCATACATCTCACATCATCTTGGGTTTGAGCACAAATACACAAATCAACAAACTTGTGAATAGATACATGCATACAGAGACATATGTACATACACAAGCACGCAGGCAGACAGACAGATAGAGAGAGAAAGAGAGAGAGAGGCCCCAGTCATCAGCAGATTAGAGGTAATCAACCATGCCATTCACATAAGGAGAATAGCAACTCTGCAAAAAGACTGTGCCCCTGATTTAACAGACACAATTTTCATCAACGTCCCTCTGATCCATTAACAACAGAATAATAAAAAAAGAAAAATCTGCAAATCTCCATCTCTGTTCCCTAAATAACATAAAGCCCCTTTGACGAGCCATGTACTTAACTAACGCTCAGACATTGGCTGAATAACGCAAATCACAGAGGAGAGTGATGGGACACTACGCTAGCACCTCATGGCTTCATCGCTGTGAATGAATAGCATCTAATTATGCATGGCTGTGAAAGAGCAGAAGCAATCTCTGACAGAGATGGCCTCAGTCACACATATGGAGCAAGGCTAAGACTCGTGACCCTGATAGATGGATCCCTCTGAGAAAGTAATTTTGGGATGTGGTGATGAGCCTCGCTTGGGGAAAAGCTAACGTGTCATTGCAGAGATGTGTGTGCATGCATATTTGTGTGTCTGTCTGTGTGCATGCATGCGTGCGTGTATGTGTGTGTGTGTTGAAGCTGGCATCACAGCCGAGATTTGGTTCCTCAGGCACCAAAAATAAGTGCTGTCACAGTGAGAGCATAGAGCACACCTTATATAAGGATGTAAAGAAAGGGACTTTTAATCCCCCCACCCCCCACGTAGCAAACAGTGACATTTCTGGTTTAACCTTTTAAAAATCATGCTATCAAACGCTATTGTAAACACTGAGACATGGAATGTAAAAAGAATGTAAAAATGTCTAGAAAAAGATTTTAAGAATGATGTCAATTTCAGTGATGAATGGCTGTCGTCTGAGCCAAGATAAGGTCACCAGAAATGTATTCTTTTCAGTAAAATAAATTTCTGATGTTAACAGCATGCTGTAAATGTCAGCGCTGAAAACATGGTGTCAGTGAGCTGAACTGTAGAGGCTGGAGATGTGCCCACTTCCCTTGGTGGTGGCAGACATCTGATGGACATGCAGAGAGACCCCTGACTCCCTCTATTGTTGAGGGAAGCCACACGCCCTGTATGGGGCCTATCATTTCATCGGCTGATAAATGCATCAGGTCATTTGTTCCCGCGGAGTCCAGATGCAGAGAGTACATTAGCCATGAATCTGCCGCACACTTAATGGAGTTGGAAATGTCAAGATGGCCACACACACACAAATGTGTGTTGTTTTAAGAGGCTTTAAACTTTGTCACTACACTTCTGTCTTTGTCTCAATGCCCAAGTCTCTCTCTCATTAACTCAACATATATATATATATATATATATATGTACATACACACACACACACACACACTATTGACATTATATTTAAATGGGAGCAGGAACTATGATTTATATGTGCAAGTAGACCTTTTTATTCCTGCTTCTATTTGGCTCCACACGCGCGTGCACACACACACACACACACACACACACACACACACACACACACACACACACGCACACACACACACACAAACACACACACACAAACACAAACTAACAATGGTGATAAACAGTGATAAATGAATGTGTTTAACAGCCCATATTTTACACAAAGAATTTGTCAAGCTTACACACATACATCATAGTAAATTTGCAATGCAAAAAGTCCCACGTAAAACAATTACAAAAAAAAAAACACTCAAGAGTGTTATTTTTTGCGGTGCAAACAGACACAAGGAAAAAGCCCTACCATTTCCTGTGATGACACTGGCCTTGGTAGTCATGACTTTGCAGTAGAGCCTCCTACAGCTGTCCATCCAGCTGTCGTCCAGCTGTGCATCTTTCGAAGAGGCCAAGAAAGCACTCAGCTCGGATTCTGCACACACACACACACACACACTTCAAATATTTGCATTACACTACAACTGCGATATGAAAGACACTATGCATACACAAGCCTAGATTACCAACGTAAATTTAATTGTTAAACTACAACCACGGTATGAAACACTATGCATACACTAGACTGGATTACCAACATGAATTTAATTGTTAAAAAATGTACAACATGTGTCTGCCTGGATGTACACAAGCAAATGAGTAAGTCAATACTGCTGAGTGAATCAAGTACATGCTCTGACAGTGCAGTTTTGTAAGGAGCACTGAAGGCACACAAGACACTTTCAGCCAGGCAAATCCAGGACTTTTGCCAACTTGAAAATGTAATCACTTTAAAGCATGGCCCATAGGGTACATTAGGCTAAAAAGGTCAGGGCGATGCCTGTCTCTCAATTTTCAGTTTTGGACTATAATCTACAGTATTATGTAAGGGATAATGTATTGTCCGTTGGTCATGATAAGAAAATATTTCTCGACAGGACAAACAGAACCCCGACGCCGAAGGCAGACAATACAAAAAGTCTTTTAAATTTAATTTGCTAATATTTTGTGGCTTCTGCGGATGAACAAATAGCTCGCTATGCAACTTGAACTTGAAAGGATTCTTTAGAATGCTGCTGATCTTCTTTCACTTTCAACGAAGTTCTATTGTGATAGGTGAATGATCTCTACTCACGGAATGATATACAGATGTGAATCTGAAGCAAAAAACCTGTTGCCATTGACTCTGATGTCATTACACTTTCACAGCGGTGATTATACAAAAATAACTGAACTCCGAATGTTGGGAAGGCTCATTCAAAGTGAATGGAACCTTCTGCAGCATTCTGGAGAGCTGTATAATCAAGGATAATAATAATAATAATAATAATAATAATAATAATAATAATCCCTTTTATCACTTTCCAAGTATTACAAGCGCCAATGAACTTAAATTTGTGTATTAAAGCTTTCCTCTTCACAGGAACCACAAGTACATCCTCTTCGATACATTCAACACTTCATTACTTCATTCAAAGTTTCAAATAATGTTTTCGATTTTTCTTTCCTTACTCTTACACTGACTTTTCTTGCCTTTTCTTGGCCACAAGTCAATAAATCATCAATTTTTCAGCCAGAGCTGTAATTCAATATTCTAATAATGGAAGAAGTCAACAAGGTCAAATATTGCAGCTGATTGTTGCATCATATACAGTCAGTGCACTACTCGGAGTTCATGATTTATGTCAGCCTATGTTCTCTCCTCCTTACCTTGCCGGGCCCTAGAGGTCTTTGGTCCATCCAGGATGTAATACCTCGGCACTGGATAGGAACAAAACACTGGCCAAGGGTGCGGATCATTCCCCTGCAACGAGAAAGCCACTGGCTGTGAATCACTGGGCCATGCACTTGGGGAGAAGCAGCTAAATGTCAACAAATACCAGAGATAGATAGCAATTGATTGGAGTTTTCCCCAGCAGAGACTGAGATGATAGTAACCATAATCATTGCTCTACAGAGGCCTCGGGACTTGCTATACATTCAAGAGCCTTCATTTGAATTCCACTGGCATGGAGTACGGTGTTGCACATTAGCAGGATAAGACTGGGGTTAAAGGTTAAGTAGAAATCTTGACGGAAAGTAAGTAAATAGAGCTGGGGTAATAATAAAGCAGCCTTTGTTGGAAGGGTGAACATGAAAAGTTTAAGAGGGGCTAAAAAGACGTGAATAAGTAGAGGGATATCAACAGATGACAGATTTTGGCGACAAAAAACACTGGTGGTGCTGGTTTGCACATTTGCACCCTTGAGTAGATACAGCGGGGAAAACACTTGCAGGTATTGGACACGTCGACATATTTTTTTATACATTTCCGATTGGACAACTAACATGAAATTTTGATTAGACATTGGTATTAAACCAGGAAATACACACTTTAAAGCCCCAAAATAATGTTAGGTGTAACAAAGTGACATGAGAGGGGGGGAAAAAAGCATTGAACACACCAAAAAAAACTAATAAACCAAGTAGTAGTCCAATCTGAAATATCTGTACAGTAGTCCAATCCGAAATATCTGTACAGAACTACGTTAATGGAACAGAGCCGTGAAGAAAGGAGTTGAGCTGGCAGATGACTAGACAGTGTATGTCTGTGTCGCGTTCCAAGGGAATGTTTGGTGGCAGTAATGCATCAAGGCATGTCCGAATCAATTAAATTATAAAATATGATTAATAAAAGTCTGTTTTTGAAGGTACCTTAGTTTTGCCCAATTTTTAAGGAAGCTTAGATATATCCTTCATGCTGCCTTCAACGTACAATATTTTATCGAATTATGTAGTCAGCTTTCGGTATCTTGGCAATGGTGCCTGAACAATTAAATAAACAAAAAAGATGCCGTTCTAATTAGCTATCTAGCTAAGTCATCCGAAACAAAGCCGGTACAAAGCCGGTTGATGCCATTCTACGACAGGTAACTTCTTAGTGAAGACAGTGAAGACATCAAGGCAGCAAGTCAATCCCTTCAAGTTTCGGACACAGCCAGTGTTTGACTCCTTATGTGCCCACTAAGCTGTAAGCCCTTAACCCTTAACTCTTAACTGGCATGATTCAGCCAATCACCTGGCAGATTCATGCTAGTTAAGTCTTTGTGCGTTTAGGGGGCCAGCCAGTGGGAGGTGTGAAAGGAAACTAAATCTTCAAAGACATGGGCCCTAATCGGATGCTGTGTTTGTCTCAGATGATCACTGATCAGTAGTGAGTGTCACAGAGCACTGCTTGGCACTCCAGGACACAGGACACAGGACACACACACACACACACACACACACACACACACACACACACACACACATGCACTGAAGCAAACAAGCCACTGTAAGCCCAGATCGTCAGGCCCTTTCAGATCAATAGCGATGGAATACATGCACAGTGCATGCGTAAGTGAGCAAGCTAATAGAGATACAAACCTGTGATGACATTTCACTGGGCTGAGTGACCAGCTCACACACATGAGTAAGTGCATACACACACACAAAATGCATGCATGCACATATGTATACACACACACACACACACACACACACACACACACACACCTTCATAAGGGCTCGGGGTGGTAATCTACGTTCCGTGGGGCCACCGATCACGCTCATCCGCACTAGGACGTGATTGCGCTCCACTGACAGTCCATCAATGATAAACTCCCTGAGGAGAGAAACAGGACACAGGACAAGGCCTCAGGCAAAACCTCTAACACACAGACACATGTGACTGCATTACTCCAGTCACCCACCATAATTAGCATGGCTAAATGGGTAGATAAATGTATGATCTTAAGCACTGCTGTCCAGGTTTGGTAATTATCTTAATAAGACTTAATTGTCATACACATTCCAAAAAGTGATAAGAGCTGGCAAAGAAAATGTGTGTATGTGTGGGAGGAGGGGGTGTATTGTTCATGTGTATTCATGTACACACAAACACATCTCCGCTTCTCTGCATTCACAGACTCTCACTGGCTTTACAGTGGACAAGACACTCTGCTCTGAATCCAGTCCATGCCCTCACCAACTGGGCATTTAACAGCACTACACCCAGACTGTAGCCTCCTTAAAAGCAACTGAAGATTAATTTCTTGTCAAGGCAAACACTGTAGCTGTCGCTGTCGACACCATGGCTAATAATCAGCAGTGTGTAACAGTTGGAGAGGCAATGCTTTTAGCTTAACACTTTCTGGAGTCTTTTCTCTCTGCCTCCCCCCCTTTCCTCTACCTGATAATGCTTCATCGAGACCTGCCAAGGAGTCACTCTCAATGATGATATGCAAATTAGTCAGAGAGAGAGAGAGAGAGAGGAGGGTGGAGAGGTGAAAACAGGTAAAAGCAGAGCAGGCCGAGAGAGAGGAAAAGACAAACGGCCAGAGAAGGAGAGACAGAGAGATAAAGTGAGAGAGCACAGACAGACAATGAAATAAGAAACAAAAAAGGTAGTGTGAAAAGCGATAGTTTAGCACAACAGCAGGGGTGTGGGGGACAGAGAGAGAGAGAGAGAGGGAGAGCTGTGACTCACCTGTCCCCAGTGGGGGG